>JAXQQM020069366.1:0-10984 GCA_034641835.2 Pinus albicaulis | reverse complement strand
TATTATTTTCTAAGTGAGACTAATTCTATTAACTATAAAAATACTGATACAAAACTGCCACAGCTGCTGCTGTGAAAGCCAGACAGCTGGGGTTGATCAAAAAAACTGTTCTTGAGAATTTTGGGTCGCCCATAGCGGGATACCGACCCTTTAAGCATAAGTATCTGAGCCGCCCATGATAGGGAAACCGGCCATAAGTTTATACAAGACACATAAACAGTAACATAAAAACTAGAAACATCTATCTGCCAAATAGGTTAGCAACTGAAACAGTAAAACTCAAAAATTCCAGCAGTAATTGAGCAGGGAGATTCAACCCTCATGCTCTGAAGACATCGACTCCTCCTCAAATCTGCATCCATATTCATCCTCGTCGCTGCTGTCCATCTTGCCCTCTTGACTATCAATCTTCATGTTCTGATTCTCAGCTTCAAAAAGCAGCCCAATTTGAAGAGAGGGGTTGGAGCAGTGGGCATGGGGAGGGGAGGGGGGAGCGGGGTGAAGGATTTCTTCACGAAGGGAGACAGTGATGAAAGCAGTGATGATGGAGTCGACGGAGGTGCAGTGGAAACGGAGCTCAGTGTTCTGGGTTGTTTGCCTGATGGTGGACCCCAAAAGCCTTCTGCCCGAAGGGTTGAGCTGACTGGGAGGGGCAGAAGCGCCAGGAGGGAGGGGCTGACTGGGAGGAACGGGAGGGCCGGGTGGGGTGGACTGACAGGGTGGCTCAGAAGGAACAGTGGGAGTGGGCTGACTAGAAACGCCACCAGAAACACGCGCGCGCCCACGTCCCCTGCCTACACTGCGCGAATTCTCAGCGCCTCGCCCACTTCCTTTGCCTCTGCCTCTGCGTGAAGCTAGCGGAGGAGTGGGTTCATCACTTTTAGAAGAGGAGCTCAAATCAGAAGAGGGCGAAGGGGGAATGACAGAGGCTTGGCCCCGACTAACTCCACGCCGACAACGCATTCGCTGCCTGAGGCGAGGCATGGTGAGCAGAAGGTGGCGCAAGCGAGGACGGCCAAAGGAGGGGTTGGGAGCTTTGAGAGCAATGGGGAGACCACCAGGGTGGTGCAAGCCAGTCAAATCAACAGAAGAGCTAGAATTCCAGTTAGCGGAGGGGCGTCGACCATGAGAATGCAAATTGAAACTGAAAGGAAGCAAAGTACCTGCAATGAACACATCCGAGGCACCAGACGAAGCGGAGGCGCTGCAGAAAGGGCTGTTGGTGAAGTGGATACCCGGTATCGTCTCCAAGCAGGCCAGAATGCAGCATCGACGCCCAGTCTGCGTTCTGTAGCTCGGATTGGCATAACCAGGTGGGCAAACACTGCGCAGGGGAGTCAGAGCTCTCCCATGGCCTCCTCCATCCTGCTCACCATCCATAGTGAACACCATCAACCAAACAACCGCCATATACCGCAGAGCCAAGGTGAAATTACTGCAAAGCTGGTCGACCCGAGGCATATTAATAATGCCATCAGGTTGAACGCGTGGGGCCATGTGGGCATAGCACGCAAGCTTCGTTGGGAGCTGCGCAGAGGCCCGGGGCTCTTTAATGCTCCACCACATCCGCATCCGGAGGGAGGCGATCCTTGTGCACCAATGATATGCAGTTCTGTAACGTGTCTGCATCATGGATGATAGAGAGGGAGCCGTGAGTGAGCGTGCTGTTGCTCTCAATTCTGAAATTGGCTAGAAGATCAGCGACCTTGTTACCTTCCCGCTTGACGTGAGTGAAGGAAACCGCCCTGTTGTTCTGAAGCCAGTTGCTTATCTTATCAATACGAGCAGCCAAACGCCAACTGTGAGTCACTTTGTTAGGATCGGCCCCCCAAAGAAGCTAATTAGCTATATGGATAAGGTTTTGTGAGTCTCCTTCAATGATGATAGGGAAAAGATTGTGCTGGAGAGTGAGACGCGGGCCTTGCCAGAGGCCTTCAAGATCGGCGGAATTGTTGGTGTACCAACCAATTGAGCCAAAATAAAGGTGCTGAACTTCTCCCTTGGAGTCTCTGATGATACCGCCAAAACCTGCTTGCCCAGGATTCCCCTTGGAAGCTCCATCAAAGTTTAATTTGAACACTCCAGGGGAGGGAGGAATCCAATTCGAGGGCGTGTTAGTGGCTGTCTTGTTTCTGATCTTTGGAGTAATCCCAAGGTTGAGATTCCAGTTTTGCCAGACCAGGATTTCTCTCTGCTGCTTGGGGAGATCTTCTTCTTGCCAGGAATGAAGGGCTAAAGATTCTTGAAGGTTACCAATAAAGAAGAGCCATAAAGAGTCCAGGGATGAGGTTTGGTTTTTGAAGATACACCTATTTCGTTCCTTCCATAAGGTCCAAAAGATCAGCCCGGGAAGGAGCTGCCAGAGATCATTGAGGAGGGCAAAGGAGTAGGGGCGTTTGGGCCAATTGCGTAAGATGGAGGTGATATCACTGGAGGGCTTGCTCTTCTAGCAACGAAAACTACACTTGTCCCATAAGGAGTTGGCTAAAGGGCAGAGCAGCATGAGATGTTGAATAGTTTCAGCATTGTGAGCACAGTTGGGGCATCGTGAGGGCCCAGTGAAGCCTCTTTTGACAAGGTTTTCCCAAGTGAGGATGCGCTGATGACTTAAGAGCCAGAGGAAAGTAGAGATCTTAGGCCAGGTGAGGGGATTCCAAATCATCTGCCAAAGGGGGTCCCGAGGGAGAGGGGTTGGATGCAGCAGGGAGTAGGCTTCCTTGGTGGAGAACATTCCTTTAGTAGTGTGACCCCATCCGAGGATGTCAGGGTCAGTAGAGCTCCTGATTTGCCTTCGTTTCAACTCCTGGTCGAGGTCTTCTATCACAGAACTCTGAGCATGGGCTATAATGAGATGCGAGGGTTTCCACTTCCGAAACCCGTTGCTGTCAGTGTCCATCCAATGCACATTAATTTTATCATCCAGAGCAACTCTAGGATCTCCAAGGTTGTTTAGGGGAAACTGTTCCAGAAGGATGGATTCTTGTTGCCAGGAGTTTGACCAGAAGTGTGCAGATTGGCCATTGTGGACTTCCCAAAAGCTATGTTGCTGAATGAGCGCATAGTGCTGCTTTGCCGCATTCCAAATCAAGGAACCCGAGTTAGTTGGAGCCAGTCTTACCAGGTCTGCAGTAGTTCTGTTGTTGGCGTACTTCGCTGTCCAGAGTTTAGTCCAAGGAGTATGGGGATTAGAGATCCATCTCCACCATACACGTGCAGCCATGACTTCATTGCTGTGTGAGGGGTCTCTCAAGCCGAGGCCTCCAGCTGCTTTGGGGGTACAGACTGTGCTCCAGTTAACTAAAGCCCATTTGCGATTATGACCAGAGGAGCCCCAAAGAAAGCATCTTTGAAGAACTTTGATCTGTTTGAGGACCCATTTCGGGACTGCAAGAACAGAAAACAGATAAAGAGGCATAGATTGTAAAATAGCTTTGATGAGAGTGAGTCGACTAACCATATTGAGAGCGCGAAAGGTCCAAGAGGAGAGTCTGGATTCCAATTTTTCAAGGAGCTGGTTCCAGGAGGAATGCTTGATGGCAGAGTCGGTGAGGGGAGCTCTGAGATATTTGTCAAGAAGAGTAGCCACAGAGAAGCCGAGAATACGAGCAATGTTAACTTGGGTAGGAGGGGAGGTGTGGAAGAAAAAGACCTGAGACTTAGAGTCATTAATAGTTAACCCTGAAGCTTGAGAGAAGAGGTTGAGGATTGCTTTGAACGAGCGGGCTTCTTGAACAGAGGGGTGGCCAAAGAGCATGTTATCATCAACAAATTGTTGGTGGGTTGAGGTGGGGGCTCCGTAAAAAGAAAGACCTCGCAAATGCCTGAGGCTGACTTCTTTATGAATAAGTCTGCCTAGCCCTTCAGCCATAAGAACAAAGAGAAAGGGAGAGAGGGGGTCCCCTTGCCTGATACCTCTGGAAGGGCGAAAGGGAGGGGAGGGAGTGCCATTGAGAAGAATGGAGAGAGAGGAAGAGGTAATGAGGCTCATAATCCAATGGATCCACATGCAATCAAATCCAAATGCACCTAAAATTTGCTGGATATAACTCCAATTCAGTTTATCAAAGGCTTTTGAAAGATCAATCTTGAGCAGCATACCTGGCTTCTTGCAGATTTTTAGAGAATGTATGATTTCATGAGTAAGAATGATACCATCCAGAATTTGTCGCCCTTCAACGTAACCTGTTTGTTCTGGCGAAATGAGAAGAGGAAGAAGTGGTTTGAGTCTGTTAGCGATGACCTTGGTGATGACCTTGTAGATAACATTGCAGAGAGCAATGGGTCTGAATTTTTCGGGCCTGCTGGGCTGCTCCTCTTTTGGTGGGGCAGGATCCAATGCATTGTTTGTGATTCTTCCACAAGTTGCCACACCTCTTCTCTAATAAGTTCCCAAAAATGGTGGAAGAAGTTAGCAGTGAAGCCATCCGGCCCAGGAGCCTTGCCATCCTTGAGATGTGCCATAGTGGTATCCACTTCTTGTGGTGTGATTGGATGAAGCAGCATTTGGTTATGCTCAGCGGTGATTAGATTAGGAATGAGCTGCCTGATTTGGTCTATAGTAGGCTGCCTGTTAGCTTGCTGCTCCTTCTGAAGGTCCTTGAAGTAATCCACCAGCTCTTTTTCCATGTCCTCATGCCGCTCCATGCGATCCCCTTGCTGATTGGTGATATGGCTGATCCTGTTCTGCATTCTTCGTTGAATGGTCGTGCTGTGGAAGAACTTGGTGTTTCTTTCTCACTCCTTCAGCCAACGAACTCTAGATTTCTGTCGCCAAAGGATTTCCTCTTGTTTGTATCTGTCCTCCAATTTTCGCTGAATTTCAAGTTCCTTGGCGGCCAGAGGTTCGGATCTTCCAGAAGTGATAATCTCTTGCTGCACGTCCTTCATCTGTTGTTCAAGGATCCGCTTCTCCATGAAGATGTTGCCAAAGATGTTATGGTTCCAATCTTTGATGTGCTCCTTGACCCACTTAAGCTTCTGCTGAAATTGGAACATTTTGGACCCTTTAGGCGGAGTGAATCTTCTCCATACAGACTGGACCAGATCTGTGAAGGAGGGATGAGAAAGCCAAAATGCTTCAAACCTAAAAGGCATTTTTAGGTGAAAGCCTATACTTTGCCATTGGAGCATGATGGGCCAATGGTCAGAGCCGGAGAGAGGGAGAATTGAACCAGTGATGTCTCCGCCAACATGAATAGCATTTTCCGATAAGAGAAATCTATCCATCTTGGAGGCTATTTGTTGTCTTCCTATTCTGCGATTATTCCAAGTGAACATGCCATTGCAAAAAGGTATGTCTATGAGCCAGTTATTATTGATAAAGTCCTTGAAATGGGCGCTGTCCTGATCAAGTCTGGCTCTGCCCCCAGATTTTTCAGCTAACCTCGTGATCATATTGAAATCCCCGCCCAGAATCCAGAGGGGATGAGTCCTGTTGGAGTTAAGGTGCTCAAGAGTATTCAAAAGCGCCATCTTGTTGGCTTGGTCTTGTGGAAAATAAACGTTGGACAGATGTCCATGAATGTTGGTGCCTATAGGGTGGAAGGTAGCCTGGATGAGATTGTGAGAGGCGTGAAAGTTGCCTACCTGCAATGCCTGAGGATCCCAGGCTATCGCAAGCCCTCCCGAAAACCCTGAGGCATCCACAGCTACTGATCTGATACCAGGCCATGCTTTGGTTAAGATAGAGCCCAACGTTTGACTGTTGCACTTGGTTTCCTGAAGGAAGAGTAAGTGGGGCTTCTCCTTCTGTATCAAGTTCTTTATCATTCTGTATTTCCCAGGACCATTGAGTCCTCGTACATTCCATGAGATCAAATTCATTGGGAACTATTTGCTAGTGGTTTGAAGAACCTAGTTAGCTTGGGATACTGTCTCGATTCCTACAATATCTGTCCAAGGGCTATGGTGCGCTGCCAATCAGGTGTTCTTCCTCTTTTCTTGGTTTCCTTCATCACCTTCAGACTGTCCCAGCGACTACCAGGTTGGATACCCAGTTTCTTGTGCTGTTGGACTTTGGCTAGAGCCGCCTCAAGGGTATCAATCTACCTTTGGTTGATCTTATCAAATTCCTTCCATTCGCAAGCTTCTTCAAGACCTGTGAGATCCAGCTCACTGATGGAAATACTTTCAGTATCCTCTTCCATTTTGATTGTCTGGCCAAGCTGCAGAAGATCAGTGGCATCCCGATTGACCGAAGGAGTTAGCCCATCCAAATCCATGAGGTTAGGGGCCCAAGTGACTTGTTTTTGTTTGAGGGGGGGGCTGGATTCTGGAATATCAGCAGAGCTCGATAAGGGTGGGTTAGGCGCCGATAATGCGGGATTGGGTTGATTTGAGGGGGGGATGGAAGGGCCAGCAAGGCTAGAGGAGGCAGGGTTAGAATCATCCTTGGGGTCAGACTGGGAAAGCAAGGCGAAGCTATTGCTAGTAGAAGGGGTAGAGGCAGAGGAACTGGGTTTCTTTCCGGGAGGGGGTTTTTTGCTGTGTATTTTCCTGGAGGTAACTTTGGTGAAACCATCCACTTCCGCTTTGTCCTCCGCTTCAGTGCTTCGAGCTTGAACCGTTAAAGGACAGTATCTGAAAAGATGTCCGTGGGCATGACACTTTCTACATCGAAAGGGTACATGCTCATAGTCCAAGGGTTGTATCCATTCAAAGTCATCATGAAAGATACTTACCGCATCAGGTAGGGAGCTGTCCAAGTGCATGTAAACACATATTCAGGCGTAGGAGGTGTACCTTCGGAGTTTGGTTTCTTCTGCGATTTTTATAAACTCTCCTAGTCCCGTTCCTATCGCTTGCAGTGATTCCTC
Source organism: Pinus albicaulis (assembly GCA_034641835.2). NCBI lineage: Eukaryota > Viridiplantae > Streptophyta > Pinopsida > Pinales > Pinaceae > Pinus > Pinus albicaulis. The sequence continues at coordinate 4,169 of JAXQQM020069366.1, read as the reverse complement.
ATCCCAATATTCAAGCGGTAGTGAGTAGAGTCGAATCCAAACAGGTGCCCAGTTGAAATTTTCCAGATCTGGGTTGAACCGCTCCACCCAGTTCCTCAGATATAACCCTGCTGAGTTAAAAAAATATGGGCCACCATCCATTACTTTGTTTCTGTCTTCCAGACAATTGAAAGTGGCTGTGAAGAAGCCCTTCGCTCCTAGCTGCAAAGTGACTTCCCCCTTGGGCTTCCATTTGGACGCTATCTAGCCCTGTAGGGCTTTTTCCGTTGGCCAAAACCCGACAAATTTTCCAATGAGGGCATGGTCCCTCATGTACTGATTCCTGGCGTTGATGCGATGACTAGGCAGATCTATTTTGGGGCGTTCTGGTGCAATGGGCTTGCAGGTGGTAGAAGCGGCCTGCTGCGTCTCCGTTCTCGCTTCAGGGGCTGACTTCTGGGCCGTTTCATTCCCCGTATTGCTGTCAGTATTGTCCTTCATTCGTATCTCGTGTCCATCCTCATTTGCAGGGGGAGGCTTACTGCCTCCCCCCGTCTCCACCTCCATGCTGAGTAGCAGGCCTACGTTACCAGGGAAGGTCGGCGCGATCAGAGCGTGAGCAGCGTGAACAGGCTGCCAAAAGCGTTAGGGTTTCGGTTGAGAGCTGAAGCACAAAACCCTAGCGCTCCCATTCCGTAACTTTTTCTTTTGATTACTAAATTATTATTATTATTACTATTAATTATAAAAATAATTAATATATGAGTTAGACTAAAATTTTAGGGGCTAATATTCCAAATTTTCATTTTCTCTAAAAATAATATAGAGATACATTTATTTTACTTTAAAAATAGCTAAAATCTTATAGAGACTAATATGAAATAATTAGAAATTTGAATATTTTAACAAAACTATCTCCAAACATTTTACACTTTGTATATTAGACACTAGTAAAATTAATGAAGGTTTCTAAACATTAAGATAAATTTCCATCCTTAAAATTTTCCCTTCCACATATATACATTAAAAAAAAATACTTGTATTCTTAATCATGGAAATCACTCTCATTTTATTATAGAATTTTTTAGCTTGTAATTATATTTTTTTACAATATTGTGACTTATCAATACCACATGCCTAAAAAACAATAACTCATTTCACATTCAAATTGTTTATTATATAGTTTAATTTAATTTTATAAGTTATTATTATTTTTTAATATTAAATTAAAAAGCAAAAAATACATGATTAACTTTGAAATAAATATTAAATTTTTATCTCTAAATATTGTTAAAAACATTGTGTGAATATTCTATATAATTAAATTTCTATTATGCATCTTATTGATAATTAAATTAAAATTTTTAAAACTCTATTTTAAAATAAATCAATATTATTGTAACAACCATCTACTTAATCATTTACCTGCCGTAAAAAAAAATTTAACACTCCTATCTTATGACTCAATTAAATCATAACGATACTAATATATATCACAGATCTGTCCTGTACTTCGGATAAGGTGTAAACTTGCCTATACTTATTATGCAAATCTGTCATCCAGATATGGGTTGGGTACTACGTTTCTGTGACTTTTAATGCTGCCACTTAATTCATCTGTCCGAAAGTGATCATTGATTGTGGGTTTATGGTTTATCGGTTTTCTATGGTTCAACCCTTATTATAATGGTGTTATGTATTGAAACTAAAAGAAAATGTTAAGCGTTATCATTTATTTGTCCGTTCATACGAACTGTCAACTCTGGGGTAACCTTGGAGGTCCGACGGATATGTGTTTTGGAACTTTGGTATCTTCGCCCTCCACGTGGGCGATGCTGCGCCGTTGATGGAGATCTTATCCGACGGCTGCGGTGGTTCTTGTTTTCCAATGACCCCAGGGCATAACCGCCTCCCCGCTCATTTGCACATTCACGGAAAGTACTGGAGGCTCTGCGAGAGAGAGAGGGTTGGAGGTTTCCGCAGGCATTTTTCCATGGCAGCCACAGCGAAGGCATCCCCTTCCGGCATCATTCCAACAGGTAGCCCTTTGGCGCGAATCCTGTAGAATTTTTCTCCGTTTGTTCGCTTGGTGTGTATTCCTCCGTCTAGTTAGAAAATTTTCAGTTTTCAAGCACTGTATTTAAGGTTTGCTCGGCACTGTCACCGTTCTGGGTTTTAAAGAATTGTCTCTCTTGTATTTATGGCACAGGTTCCAGCGTATATGCTTATTCACACTCCACAGGTTAATTCTCTTTCCCCTGTTCCATGACAGAATTCTTGTATTTGCCATAATTATTTATTTGCTACCCTAATTAACCTCATGCATTCGGCTTACAGGTAATGGCAAGATGTTACACAGTTTGCTTAAGTTTCCTGGAAGGGTTATGGCCGCGACAAGGGTTTCTAAATCCTCGACCTTGCCACAGGTACTCCGCTTCCGTGCTTCGGAACCCCTTATTACTTGCTCGTCCGGCTTGTTCTGTTATTCGGGAGGAAAGATGAGGCATTGATAGGGTCTTAGGAACCGGTTCGCACTCATCTTTCAGCCGTATTTGGGACGGCTCTTTAGTTAAATTAAAGTAGCCCGCCTAGGGTTCATTGGTCGTAAAATTTGTATTTCGAGGGATGTTTCCATGCTCTCAAGCTTCCAGTCTCAGACATCAATGAAAACTTTGTTTATTGTTTATAAGCCGGGTTTTCGACCCCATATTTACTGATTAAAGAACTCTGGAGCGTTGCTCCTTAATACTATGAGTATCCTCTGTTGGACTGTTTTTTTTGAGAATAAAATGTTTTCGGTACAGCGCATTAAATCCGTCCATTTATACTTCTGCTATGGCTATCATGCTTCTGAAAGAGAGAGAAGAGTTATGTTTTTGTTTTACTCTCTTATTCTGTTTAACTACTTGATTTGATGCATATCCATGCAAAAGCTGATATGAATGTTTCTTCCCTTTCTAAAAGTACAGTGCATATGTTCTAGTCTTTTAGGCTTATTTTATTGTTCTGGTTACAAACCCTTGATTGAATTTCTGTGACACCGTTTATCTACTTATGGACAATTCTTCGTTTAAGCATGTTGTCTTTCTGCAAAGAAAAATAAAGGGTTTCCTGAAAAGAAACAAAGGGTTTCGGAAGTTAAATAATTACTACAGAATTAAGTTCAGCTATCGGTTGTTTTCTTGTTTTAAGCTTAAATTTAGTCTGTGTGGGGTCGGTGTCCGGACCACCTGTCTCGTCCGAGCTGTTATAGACAGGAGGCAACCTATCCAGACACCTGAATCCTTTTCGGGCGTCCAGATTCACAGCTCTCCTGAATTTATTAGTCCTGTTTTTTTACATTGTTTATGGCTAAGGTATTTATTTAAACACTGATAACAGAAAGACTATATTACATGCCTTATAACTCTGTCCTGTTTAAACAGTCATTTGAGACTAGCTATTTGCTACCACAGCACTTTCACTCTTAATCTTTCCTACAGAACAAAGTGCTAATTAATGACGTCTAGTAGCTGGTTTTCTACTTTTCCACAGAGCAATAAATAAAAGAGAAATAAATACGTAATGTTAGCCCATTTGTAACAACCAAATCTTCTACTTCTATGAATTCCAGGAAAATAAACTGCTTGTATTTTTTACTTATCTGTGACCAAATCTAATTGATGGTACTCGTTACCTCCCATCCACGAACTGGCAGTCACGCCTCAGTTCTCCCCCGAGCTTCTGGCCTGGGTCGGATTGAACACAGTTTCTGGAGGAGAGTTTTCGGGACAATCCGGTCCTACTCTCCGACTCCAGAGGAAATAGGATTTTCTGGGGAGTTCTCAGGACAGTCCGGTCCTCTTCTCCAACCCAGTATGCATCTGTGATGGAAACCTTTCCAGCTTTTTACAGATTGTCCTTTCTTTTTCCTTTTTCCACAGAACCCCTAACTTACCCTGGAATTCCCTTTTTATTCCAGAGTTTTCTTGGGGTAACTGTATAACTGTCTCATTCTGTTCAACCAACCCAGATTTACTTTTACCATCAATTACTTTTACTAAAGCAATAATTCTCACCAATTTAATCCTTCTTTATAAAACAAAAGGAATTAATTTATTCAGATATTTTTTTAAAACAACAGTAATCACACATAGTTCTTAACAAATAAACCTTAACCAATTGTTAGTGGCTAAGAGGGTGGTTACAAT
>JAXQQM020064680.1:0-60288 GCA_034641835.2 Pinus albicaulis | reverse complement strand
TGGTAAGAAATGTATTTCTGTACTTATTGATCATTTCATAAAGTATTTTCATTCTCTCACCATCTATGTACAGTGCATTGCTCCATAAAAGGGAAAGATTATCTTTGGGTTTCATGGTCATTCTAGGACCAACATTTGTGATGGAGATAGCCCTTATTTGCATGAACTTGGGAAAATCTGGTGTTATTTTAATTATGCTCAACTGATATATAATTCCATTTACTAGCTCATAGTAGATGAGAAAACATGCACAACTAGCAACTTGTTGGGAGACAACTTGCCACATGATGTTCTACAACAACAGTTGGTAAAGCTGCATTGTATCCCCTGGAGAAACCATTGGTACCATCCAAAATTACACATAACCTTCAGTATTTTTCTGATTTGGATACCACATGGTGATGATGTACCATTCAATTTTTATGGGATGGTTTGGGCTCATGAAACTAGAGGAGGGGTCTTTGGAGATCCAGTTGTCCTTTTATATCTTGAGGACAACACTATTGCAGCCTACTATCAGCAACAGCTCTACACTTTCCATAAGTGGAGAGATAGATATCATGGGGTAGGCTATTTGGTCTATCATGTTCAGTTATGCAGCCCACCTACATTACAGGAGCCAAAGGTGGAAGAACTTTTTCATGAGTTACCATTTTGGAGGGTGACTCACTTTGTGTGGTTGATAGTGTTACACCATTTTTTGGTCATCTAACTTATTATCATTAGATGGACCCAAGTACACCATGTAAGACCAGTTTTACCCTAAGTAAAACTGCTTTCACTATGTTAAAACAGGAAACCCCAAAAGGAAATATTAAACAAACCTATATTTGTTTGATTTTCCTAATGGAATAATTAATTAAAACATAATTTAATTATTATTCCCAGTCATGTTTAACCCAAAATCAAAGAAATTAATTAGATAAACCTTTATTTATCTTATTATTTTCTAGGAATACTCATTTAAACCTTATTTAGATGATATTCCTTGTTAAATATGACCAAATCACCCACAAATAATTAAATAAATCACTATTTATTTAATTATCTTTCAGCCACTTCCTTAAATAATTAAATAAATCATTATTTATTTGATTATCTTCTAATCGCTTCCTTAAAAAGATAAATAAATCATTTATTTATTTATTTTTGACAAATTAAGGGATTTGACCCAAGTCAAATACCTTTTCCCTCCAACAAATATAAAAAAATATTCCATAAAAAGTGGATCTAGATCTGGTTAACCCATGCACCAAGATCTAGAATGACCCAATATTTTGTTATAAATAGGAGGGTTTTTCCTACCATTCTTCACCTTTTGTTGCCTATTAGATCACTATGGATCTATACACTTGGTCCCATTTTTTCTACCATTTACTGTGTGAGATCCCTTTGAGTTCCATTCTTTGTGTGGGTTTTCTACACTAACAAGAGAGAGAAATCTTAGATCTGAAGTGCTGAGGACTTCCAAGAACCCATCCCACTGAGGAGAATTGGATACGCCTTCTTGTTTTCCTCCCAGGTGCCCAATTAATACAAAAATTCTTTCAAAAAATTGTTCTTGTCTTGTCTATTGGTATATGGAGAAAACCCTTGTTTTTACTGCTTAATGTCTTTCCATGCATAGATATGGTTTTTTGCAGCTCTTTTCTTGTTCAACTAACTGCAGATCTGAAGATATTGGCAGCCACTTTTGTTGTTAGGGCTATTAGTTATGCGTAGCTAAAGTGGTCCTTTTTCGTACACTTCGACAAAGGATTCATACTAACAGATAGCTTGGGGCTTGGAGCTTCACATGGGAAGGAAGGTTCCAAATCATTTGTTGATCACATGCCTCAAGAAGGCCTCTAGACCACATATAGTTGCCTCCATGGATATCCCACTTTTTCATGATGAAAGCCATTTGGTTTTTTCACCAAATGCATACCTATACACTTGGGAGGAGCAGCTTGAGGACATATTGATGAGAGAGCATCTTATTCATTGGAGGAAATTATCATATGGGAATGCTACAGGAGGAAGAGGGGAGGCTCTTCAGTTCTATCCTTGCAGTTTCTTGAGGACAAGCAACATTTGGGAGGGGAGAATTGTAATATTCCTAAATTAGCACATAGCTAATTGGAATATTAAATTTTGATTTTGCTCTTAGATAGAGGAATAAGAGGGTATGGAGACCCATAAATATCCTTACTAGGAATAAAAGACACTCCTAGTGTGAATGGAGGTCATCTTAAAAGCTGGATTGAAGACCCTTAGATGTGAAAAGGGGCTGGAGCATGAAGACTGGGTCAACTTTGACCAAATCAACAACGCTATTATGGAGGAGTGGCATTCATGGTGGGACATCACAGTTTTGGAGGGAGATTGAATGCATGGAAGTAGTGACCTAATTGAGTGGGGCCAAGGGTGAGGAAGCTCATCACTTATATAAGGAAGAGGATGGCAGCCATATGGGGGATCTTTTGAGATAATGTTTTGAGTGAATGTGGTCGACTTTACACGTGCTACAAGAGTGCTACAGGATGTTATGTTTTTGCTACAAAAAGTTTTTTTTTGGAGATAAATCACCAAATGACTAAGTAAATCAAATGAAAATTGGATGGGAATTTTTTTTTTATTAATTATGATGTATTAGGTCTCAATTACAAGTGTAATCACTCCAAAATGACCCTGTTCACACGTGCTAAAAAATAACAAAAAATTACTTCTCTAAAATCTAGAAAGTCGAGAACTAGTGAGCTAGTTAATCTATCAAATGCCTAACCTAATCAAGTGAAAATGAAATGGGGTGAATTTTGTTATTAAATTTAACATTATTATGAAATAATATAAGTGGAATCAATTAAAATGAATCTCATTAACCCATTCTAAAAAATAGCAGAAATTTACTACAATTTCGCTACAAGGCATTTCCATAAATCTTATATTCGTGAACTAGTAACCAAATCCAAGTAGTTTAATGATTAAGATGACCTTTCAAAGTTATACCAATGATGAATAATGATTTTAAATCTCTAAACAACCTGAAAATTAACTCACTTCAATCATTTAACTCAATCCTACAACAAGAAAAGAAACAATACTAAATACAGAAATATGCAAAACAGAAATAAGAGATGTATGTGAATAAGAAGTGAAAATAACATAAATAAATTGTGCAAGATGGCTTTGAGGCTCCTGGGATGGCCAAGCCTAAGGAGGATTTAGATTCCTATGGAAGAAACCAAGTCTTAGAAGCTAAAAATGGAACTAATTTTCATTATTGAATCAGTCCAAGTACATCCCTACAAGAAAATAAAGTGGAGGTGATAAATAACAAGTCTTCTCCACAATAAGACTAAATAATACATGCCCCTAGAGGTAAATTAGAATTGGTACTTATAAAAAATGATGAGGAAGCATTCTCCTTGAAAGGAGGAAGATTTCCCCTCCAAAATCCCTCAAATAGTGGATATGGTTCTCAACACTAGGAATCTGCATTAAATGATAGGGAACACATTCCTAGATTTTCTCAATCATTGGAGTTTTAGAATTACTCCAGATTTTCTCAATAATTTCATGATATTTTGTTCATTTATTCTCCAATATTGATCCTCCATTAGTAGGGAGTAAGTCCCTAAGTTATCTCCTTCTCCAAATCTTCATAATTTTCCCAATATTCTCACAATATTGTTCAAAAATAAATAATATTAGGCACAAATATGCAATTATCTCTAAACCTTCCTAAGAACATATTAAAGATTAAAAAAAAATTATTAAGTGTAGAAGGAGAGATTTAATATATATTTTATGTGCCTAATAAATGTTATATGGGCCTTAATTTATGTATTGTTTAGAGGCCCATCAATAGGGGACAGTGCCTTCGAGCTCAGTATTCGACCATTCCTTGGTTTGCACCCATTGCTCAATGTGGACCGCCTTCGGCCCTACTTTCCACCTCTACTAGACACATTCGACATGGAAGAACAACTAAAACCAACATAGTTAAAATCACAATGCATGGAACAAGCCACAACCTATCGAATCATGGATACACAGATCAAGAACACCCGTCAGTTGAGGATCCAGCTATATCGAGATGATAAAGCAGGCCAACTCCTTCACCAGGGAAAGTGGTTCACTAGGGACCAGGGTCAACACAAATTTCCCCAACTCATGGAGGCTCTGTACGCAATGGGTACCATTGCTTCCTAAGGGGGGAGGAATGATCCAGGTGTATATTGGTGGCCACCTGCCTATTCCACCTAGTCAATTTCATCACTTTTCTTATTTATTATTTTTAGTATTTTTTCGGGACCTGGACTTTTGGAACCATTTTGAGGCCCCAAATGAATTTTTTGACATGTTGTTTGGATATTTCATAGAAATCGCAACAGCAGTTGTAGTCCTCGGAGAGATATTTCCAAATAGGTATCATATGCATCAAACAGAGATAATATGACCAAGTTACGACCCCGAGAAGTTGGTTGCCCAGCTAACCCCAAAGGGGCCCATAAAATCTTGGTGTTATATCTCCTCAGGTTAGGGTTTTGGTTTTTTATGGTTTTCTCTTATTTTTCAATAATAAAAATTCCCTTGAGCCTCAGTGTAATACAGTTCAGAGGCTTGTAGCCACCACATATCTTCTCAGAGATAAGCTACCAGCGCCCTAGCTAATTTATTTTCCATTCTATCTATAAGCATTTTTCAGCATTTATATTAATGAAATGAAGTTTTATTTCTTTTGCATCTCTTCGTTCATGTGTATTCATGTATTTAATTGTGTTCCTGCATAAATTTGGATCAGTGGTGTCAGAGACAGCTACTCTTTCTCAATTTGTCCTTGCATATCCCCAACAAGGTTGGGAAATAAGGAGTCACGGCTCGATCTGGTTGAACCTTTGCAAGATCAGCCTCGCAAACCCCAATGGTTGCCCATGGGGGAAGAAAAGAAAGATGAGGGAGCAGAAGATCCTATCAAAATATCGCTCGAGGAGGCCCTAGAGAAACAAAGGAACACGATGATGGATATTTTTTCCCATATCCTTCAACAGCTGCCCACCAAAGGCACACCTGCATCCAACAGCCACTCTGGGGGTGCCACCTCTTTCAAGGTACAAGTCAACTTCGACATTCTTGTATTTGAAGGCCAGATAGATGCAGAGAAAGTAGATAGATGGTTGAATTTTCTGGAAGGGTATTTCTTGATCCATGATTTCTTTGACCAAGAAAATATTACTTTTTCACTCCTCAAAGTCGCCCCCCATGTCAAATACTGGTGGGAAACCTACTGTGAGAAAAAGGATGAGAGGGAACCCTATTTTTTCTTGTTCACACCCACTTTGAATTCATTCTAAGATGACATCAAGTAAAAATATTACGCCATGGGGAGCTATGAGGACAAGTACATCCAATGGACCACATTGCAGCAGCAAAGGGATAAAGAATTGCAAGAGTTGGTGAATTAGTTCCATACCCTGCACACAAAGTTGGGTATTAAACATTCAAATAAAAATTTGGTGTTGAATTACTGCAGTTGTTTGCATAGATACATTTAGGAGGAAATGGATTTCCTCGACATTACCTCACTTGGCATGACATATCGATATGTTGTCAAGATCGAGCAGAAATTTAGGCAGAAGAAGCAAGACTTTGGATATACGAATCCGAAGCAAGGGAAAGGCGCCCCCAAAATACAAAAAAAGGTGCAAAGCCAAAGTGGGATGACTCAGAACAACACCACAAAGCCAAATAAGGACACAGGTAAGTGGTGTGAATTTCATAACAACTCCACTCACAACACAAGTGAGTGTCGGGCCAAACTGTCGTTGGTGGTCGAACTGAAGGCATCTTATCAAATGCATGTTCTAATTTTGAGTCAGAACTAGACAAGGGGAATGACAAAGGGAAGCATATCATCGATGTGGAACCCAATGCCACTATTTCTGCCACCAATATCCATAGGGAGGAGCATGAGAATCTAGAGGAGGGGGAGCACCTATTCCATTCCCAGATGTGGGTGAAGGGTTCTCCACTGCAATTCCTTATCGATAGCAAAAGCCAAAAGAACCTCATTTCAACAAACATCATGAAGTGGCTCGACCTACCAACCACAGCACGCTCATAGACGTATACCATCGGGTGGCTTCACCAAGGAAGAGATCTTCGCATCCGCCAACAGTGTCACCTTCCGTACACCATCAAGCCCTTTACGGATGAGGTATTGTGTGATGGTGCTCCTCTTGACGTGTCTAATGTATTATTAGTCCAACCATACTTGTGGAAATAACATGTTGTGTATCATTCTTGGCCTTGTTATGTTATTATTACTTTGGGAAATAAGTTGTACAGGATACCTGAAGTAGTATCGCCTTTTGTAATATTCCTAAATTAGCACACAGCTAATTGGAATATTAAACTTTGATTTTTCTCTTAGATAGAGGAATAAGAGGGTATGGAGACCCATAAATCTCCTTAGTAGGAATAAAATACGCGCCTAGTGTGAATGGAGGTCATATTAAAAGCTGGATTAAAGACCCTTTGGTGTGAAAAGGGGTTGGAGCATGAAGACTGGGTTAACTTTGACCAAATCAACAACGTTGTTATGGACGAGTGGCATTCATGGTGGGACAGTGCAGTTTTGGAGGGAGATTGAATGCATGGAAGTAGTGACCTAATTGAGTGGGGCCAAGGGTGAGGAAGCTCATCACTTATATAAGGAGAGGATGGCAGCCATATGGGGGATGTTTTGAGATTATTATTTTGTATATGGTCTGTTTAGACTAGTGCTCTCTTCAGCTCTTTAGCTAAGATTGCAGTGTGGTTTAGCACATGGTGTTCCCAGTAGGGAATCCCACCTCTTTCCTTGAAAGGCCTCATGGAAGAGTATTTCACTACATTGTCCACTATCTTGCATCAGGACAAGCTATATATTTTTTGTACAGTGCAGTTTCTACAGAGTATTGTGTTTTGTTGCAGGGTGCAACTGTGGAGAGTTGATTTGGGTCACTTCCTTGCTTGATTTTAGTTGGAGGAAAGTTTCCTTCCATTGGGAGAGTAGCAAAGAGGACCTTTGAACCTTATTTCATCATCCAGCATCAGGCTAAGGTACTTCTATCAGTTACAGTGCATTATTCTGAAGAAACTGCATTATTTTAGTGTGCAGTTGTAGTAGAGGGTTTGGAGCCCTAGTTTGGGGAGATAGATTTTCAGTGAGGGGATCAACCTCTCATTTTTAGAATCTATAGGAGGATTTCTTCATATATTTCCAAATAATATCATCCACCTCCTACTATCTATCCAGTTGAAGAGATTATTCAACCCTAGGGCCATATTTGTATTTCTGCATTTTTGTGTATTTTAGGAAACCCTTTCTGGGTTATCTTGGAAATGTGTTTGGGAGCCTATATCTTCACTCCCGACATTATTTGAGTTATATAACAGAAAATACATATTTATATATCATTTATGTAGCATTTATGCCCTAAAACTACGCTTTCTTATCTCATGGCATTTGTTTCGCAACTATTTCTCATGTATTGACATATTTTTTTAGTAGAGGCTTGTTTTCCATTGCGTGAGTGACTTGATCCTCAAGATATTATGCCTAGTATTTTATGATATGTTTAATAAGATGGTTGTACATTTGTCGCATATCATGGTGTGTTGATTTATTCACTGCTATTTCCATTATTGTGTTCAAATATTGTTGTTTCCCCATTTGGGAATATTACAGTGGTATCAGAGCGTAATCTTGGCTCAGCTTGTGGATCTCAGCCATTATGCTATCAGAAGAATAAGAAGAAGGAGAAAGAGATCAGAATGGTGGAAAGAATGAGTTTTATCTCATATCTTTTCAGATCTAAGAGGGACCTCACCAAGGAGTTCAAGCAAAGAAGAATGGAGAGAAACTATGAGACCCCATTAGGGTTTCAAGATGAGGAAGGTCCATGTACTTCCTATCAGCAAAAAGAAGAACAAGTATTGCATAGAGCTCCAAAGAAACATGTTATGCCCTTTCCTTTTGGAGAAGAAGACAAGAGGCATGGAGATGGAGGGCACTTCGATCATGAGATTCTAAGTGAGTATCTTGCAGAATATAAGTCTTGGCCTACAGATTTCAAGGAGAATCTAACCCTCCCACAGTTCATTCAGCTCAATGAAGAAAGAAGAACTTGCAACAATAGATTTTTATTTCCTACATTTGATGGGTCATCCACATGTACAGCAAGAGCTTGGGGAGTGAATTTGGATGCATTTTTCCCGCTACATCCAGTATTAGAGAGAGAAGTTGTTGAGATTGCAGCGCTGCACCTTGAGGGTGAAGAAAACATTTGGTGGTTCAACCATTTGATTCATGCAAGAGTGACTGCATATGTAGATTTAACTCAAAGGTTGATCAAGAAGTTTGACAAGAACAAATCAGAGGATGAGAAACTTCCACCACCACTTGTTGCAGGAGCACTTGCATCAGGAGAAAGAACACTTGCACCTTTGCAAAATGGTCTTGATCTCTTGACATTTAGAGTCCCATGAACTATTTTGTAAATGCATGAGGAGGAGGAGACTTGTACCAGTGCTAATGCAACCATAGAGGAGCAGCCACCATCATCAGTAGTTGGGGAAGTCATCACACCGGAGGAAGGAACCCTTGTAGCAGTACAAGATGTTTCCAAGATTTACCAAGGTATGCACATATTTCCATTTCCTATTATTACAGCACATCATATGGAGGATTATGGAAACATGCTATCATGGCAAATGCATGACCTAGGGTCAAAGCACATTGCTGATTTGGAGCAGTAGACTATCACTGCACTGAGGAACCTTGATTTGTTCAAGGAGGAGATATATAGTCATCCTAGTATATCATTGTTGAGTTGCACACAACTCTTGGGGTTGGAGTGTATAATTTTGGAGGATAGGATGAACATTATCTTTGGAAATCCAATGCATAACTATATGTTAAGCATTATGCATGATCATGAGACAACAGATGCACCATTATGGAGATCAGAAGCGCTATCATTGAGCAACAGTGATGAGTTGGGGGGGAAACTATTATTGGGGCATTATGATGACCATTATACCTGTGTGATATAGGATAGGCAGATGGTTGATGGAGGACATATTATGATGAATGAAATCTTCCATTATTATGATGGATACTTATTGATGAACACTTCACATCTTGATGAGAAGTTTTTGCCTACATCTTATTTGGATATTTATGGGGTCAACTTGGTCATTGATGAGTGATCTTCATTTGGAGATCTCCAGGAGATTGCATTTCAGTATCCCATGAAATGCAAAAATAGAAATCTGATTTGGGAGGGTGGTATTCTCCATTGGAGAAATACCAATTTTGAGCATGATGATAGACTCTCACCATTGGTTGGATGGGTGATATTGATGAGAAAGAGGTTGGAAATCCACTTGCAGATCTATGACATAGGGAAGCAGGAGGCAAGGCTGCGTTGGCTACTCTTGAAATAGTTTGTTCATCATGTGACACATTCTATTTCAAGGGATATGTTGGTGGATGGGACTTGGCATGGCACTCTTCATGTCAATCATCATGTTTTCACCTCATGATTTGTATGATGGAGGTGTGAGGAGGCAGCAAGAACTCTTGTTGCTTTGGCTACTTTTGGGAGAGTAAGGGCTGAATTTCTCCCATTCTTTGTGGGATGTTTCAAGATAAATGGATGGCACAATCAAAGTGCAAGGAGGCTACCCTTCAGCATTGAAGGATCAGGAGGTACTTCCACATAGAAAGGAGATTCCCACACATAGCAGCATGATGGTGGATGATTTTTTCATATGGCATGTCAAAGAATGGAGTCATGAAGTGGCAAGAGCCTTATCACCAAGGCCAACAGCATTTTCATTTGGGAGTATGTATCTATTGATGGAGTGTTCCAAGGGGAGTATTCATCCCTTCCTTTTGCAGACCTTTCTGAGGAGATTCTCATGGGAGGGCTCATCCATGGACCTCATTTTTCGACGCTACTCACAATGTGGTGTGGGGCATGCTGGTGTAAAGATTGGAAAAAATTCAATCAAAACAACATCGTTTCAACCACTTTGGGATGTGGATCTCAGCCCTCTGTAGCAGATGGAGAAGGTCTCTCAGTGAACATAGATGGACACATCTTTGAAGTTTGGGAGGTAATGATGTTAGGCTAGTTATGAAGGCAAAGAGTTTGTTTTGTTTTTAGGATTGGGGTGACCCATGATTACTATTTTGGGGTGGAAAGCTCTAAATACAAAGAGTTCCGAGGTGAGAAGTTGAAAGTAAAGGTAACTCACATTTAAAGCCTAGGTAATTACGGGTTTTAGTCATGGGCTAGGTCATGTTAGGGTTTAATTACTAGACAGAAAAGAGAGCAAGAAAGAGTGGTCCATGGGGCAAGTCATCTATGTCTAAGGATCTCCTTGAAGGTTTGAGTTATGGAATGAAGCAGTACAATAAGAAGGAGAAAGTGTGAGATACGGAACAAAGTAGCCCAAGATCTAGTAAGTAATTTTAAACCAGCAGTAACTGACAAAACAACAAGAAGAACACAAAGCAAACTGGGATGCGGTAAGTACTTTTAAACTGTTTGACCTTTGATACACTTTCAATAGAAAACATTCTCGAACAAAGGAAAGCACAGAACATTATTTGGAGTAGAAACTAAGCGGTCGGAGCTGCTACAAATATACTAACTGCTTTACTTGGGCAGTTAATTTTCAGGAATGTCCAAAGATAACATAAGAATAGCTAAGATGGTAAGTACTTTTAAACTAATAAAACTTAACACATTTAGGGAAACATGAGACGGTCACAACTTGCAGGTTCTAAAACTGGGACCGAGCTATTCATATCTTCTGTTCATCTTCACTGAAATATATCAGAAAACAACATTTAAGAATAACATTAAACTAAGAAAATAAAATGATGGAACGCCGGCGACAATATCAGCAGCCAGATTAAATCGTTAAATAACTGGATTTGAAGAAAACATGAGATAAGACTTTAAATCGAGAGAGAATAACGATATCTGATGGGTCTAACTCATATAATGCTGCTACTCGAAAGATGAAACACGATGCGCAGAGAAATAAAACAACAAGTTACAATGAGGAAAAACATCTTGATAAACATGAATAGGATCCATAAATCTGACTTATGTTGATGCTCCAAACCCGATTCAGGCTTTAATTGATACTTTGGATTTAGCAATCATCTGCTCATCTACGGCTAACTTATCTATCATAAGCGAGCTCGAGAACGATCAGATACTATTTACAATCGGTTTCAGCTCAATTACATTTGAGAATTTTCAACCTTCAATACGACCAACCTCTCATCTTCCTAGGTAGTATTTATAGAATAATGAGGAAATTGGGAATCTATTAGAATATCCTCTAAAGACAAATTCATCAGACTTGATGGTCCCTCATCCCATGGGGAACTCATTTTGAAGAAACTTACATAGGTGTCTTACCGTATTATTCTTTACATAAACTCTTACGCTAGGTGGGGCTTTCTTTTTCATCTTTGAGGAGAAGCTCGTATGATGTCACGATGGCAACTGTTTGAGTGTTTTTATATTCTTGTTTGTCTCAGAATTTATCCTACAGTTGTGTTACCAAACATATATTTGGGTCATGATCAATAACTTGGTACAGTTAATTAATTTGAAATGCAATTGGCATGTGGTATCTAGAGAGATACGGTTATCTCGAAATTTGTGGCGGTGGAGAGCTTTCCTATTGATAAAACACTTAAGATTTTCTTCAAACTATGTTTTAATAAGAACGGGGATGGAAGCTTGATAATATATTAAGACATAATCCCCCCACGTCATAAATATTTAATCTTACAATCACCAGTTTGTTTGTCTTGGCATTTGATACCTCTACATTTTATGGCGGTTTATGTTTTCTAGTGTACGAAGTTTAACGGGGATAGTATGGCATCAATGCCTCATGAATCTTTGGAGGCAGAAACGTAAGAAATTTAAACCACAAATGATTTTATTTAGTATGAATCGGCGGGAGGATTGCCTACCTACGCACTTTGAAATTTCTACGGTCATAAGTAGGAAAAACCATTTAAACCACTACGAAAATACAAAAGGCTATTATAAAATCCTGCCGCCACAACAGTTCATTACTTGAAGGCTGTGGAGGATCAACGGGTGGTTGGGTGGCCGCACTCATCCCGCGTGGTGATATTTATTGGAAAATTATAGACGATAAGGAAAATAGTTTAAATGAGAGCAAAGTGGTGCCGCGAGAGATCGACGGAGGTCGAAGAGTGGAGGCGAAAAAGAACAGCAGGAGGATACTTTATGGAAAAAATGGAGAAAATAGGTTAAAAAATGGTGTGTGTGGGGGTTCGGGATGGAGTCATCGTTTGTCGGATGAGGTCCAAACACCGATCAACGAGGTGGAGAAACGAAACAACAACCTTAAAAAGTTACACTTGGGACTTCAAAATTTAATTCACAAACCATATAAAGAAATGCAGGTTCCGGGTCGGATTTCTTATTTGGACGAAAACCGAAGCTAAGCCTAACCAGGGAAATACATGGATGTTGACCTTGTGGGACCACGACGCTGCTATGGACAAGGAGACCGAGAAGCGCGTGTGATATGCGGATTCGTCGACTGGATGAATCGATGTGAGGAGATCCTTTAAAATCTTCTTGTCCAACAGCACAGATTCATATGGAGCATCTTCGGAGAGCGATCACGCTCGATGAGCAGCTCAGGTCGGACGGTCGAAACCAATATCACTGCAGTCCCGTCGAAATTTAACGTACGATGAGCGGCGGTTTTCTGGGCGGTACACAGGAGCACATGTCCGGGCGGTATGATGCCAGCCCATTGTCGATGGGGAAAAATACCCTGCGCGGCGGGTGTGATGGATACACTTCAGTTTGGAGATGGTGAGTGGTTGGGGACCACAGAGCCAATGGGTAGCATGATAGTGATGCAGCAGTGAGTTGACGTGAGAGAATAATTCATGACTCTTCTGTGGCAGTAACCTTATAATATAACAAAAACAGAACATTTTTATATATAAATAGAAGGTTTAAAACATTAATTCTCATCATTTTGTGTTTGCAGGAGTCACAGTGCACATGGGTTATATGAAACCATATGACGGGGTTAAATAAGGGGGCTAATATAATAATTGGAGAACGCGATAGCGCTTGAGGGCTAATTATAGGTCTGGCTACAGATATGGAGGGGGTAAAGACTTAGCCCAAGGGGGCTTAAGTCCACAATTACATAAAAAACATGATTTGTAGTTTTCAATGATTTTCAAAGGTTTTGAGGTTTCGATAAGGCAAAGAGAGTCACACAACCTTATAAAAGGGTTTTGATGTATGAAGGAAGACATGAGAAAGAGAAGGATTTCATGGGAGAAGGAAACAACAGGTGAGGTTAGTTTTGGGAAGAAAGGAAAAGGGAAATGGTGCTTGTGTTCTTCCTTGAGGAATCACTTAATTTGGTATAAAATACAGAGCAATCGGTGATTGTAGACGGAGAGGAAGGCATAGAATTTTCAGAGACTCTTCAAAGGCAACACTTTTAGCAATAAAATTGTTTATTCTGTAGAGACAAAAAGTCTTAATACCTTTTTTTCTATAACAAATTTTGCTGGTGGCTAACATGATGAAATGTCTTTGTACTTGTGGAGTAATTTCATAAAAAGTGTTGCATTCTCTCACCATCATGTACGATTACATTGCTAAAAGGAAAGATTATCTTTGGGTTTCATGGTCATTCTAGGACCAACATTTGTGATGGAGATAGCCCTTATTTGGATGAACTTGGGAAGAAATATGGGTATTATTTTTAGTATCTCATTTTGATATAATTCCATTTACTACCTCATAATGAATGAGAAAACATACCTGATAGCAACTTGTTGGGTAACATAGTGATGTTCTACAACAATGTTTGGTAAAACTACATTGTATCCCCTTTCTGGAAAACCATTGAGTACATCTAAAACTTACACATAACCTTAAAGTATTTTCTAGTTTGGATACCACACTATGGGCGATGATGTACCGATACTTTTTATGGGATGGTTTGGGCTCATGAAACTAGAGGAGAAGGAGGTCTTTGGGAATCAGATTTATCTTTATATCACAGACAAAATTATTGCAACACCACTATAAAATAGCAGCTCTACACTTTCCATAAGTGGAGAGAGATAACATCGGTATTTCTTCCAGTGCAATCATGTTGATTATGCGGCCTACATTACGGGAGGCCAAAGGTGGAAGAAATTTTCATGAGTTACCATTTTGGAGAGTGACTGCTTTGTGTGGTTGATAGCTTGGGGGCTTGGGGGCTTCACATGGGAAGGAGGTTCCAAATCATTTGCTGATCCCATGCCTCGAAGACCCTCTGAACCACATATAGTTTCCTCCATGGATATCCCACTTTTTCATAAATTGAAATCTACATTTGGATTTTCTTAAAGGCATATATACCTATACATGAGCAACTTGGACACATATTGATGAGAGGGCATCTTGTTCATTGGAGAGGTATACCATAAAGAATGCCTAAGGAGGAGAGAGGCTTGTAGCGATGTTACTTCCTTGGAATGGCAATTTTCGAGAATGCAAAATGGAAGTGACATTGAATATTTGGGCAGAGAGGCATGAAAGACATGAGAGTCTTAGTGACACTTTTGCTTATTAAAATTTGTTCCTTGAAGACTCAATGTAGCCACCTTTTGCTATAACAAATTTTAGGTAGCTTACCTTGTAGAAATATCTTCACTTCAGTCATTCATAAGTATTTTACATTCTCTCACCCATATGTGATTTGCTTCTTACAAAAGGAAAGATCACTCTTTGGGACTTCATGAGCCATTGGACAACATTTATGATGGAGATAGCCCTTATTTGTGATAGCAGGAAAAATGTGGTGTTATTTTTATTATGTATTTAATCATATAATTTCATTTACTACCTCACCCAATAGATGATAAACACATAACTAGCAACTTGTTGGGAGACAACATGCCACATGATGTTTACCAACAATGATTGGTAAAAGCACATTGTATCTCGAAAAGACATGGTATCTAAAACTTTGCAAAGACCTTCATTATTTTTCTGATTTGGGCACATACATGGTATTAGTGTACCTATTACTTTGTATGGGGATGGTTTGAACTCATGAAACTAGGAGAGGTCTTTGGGAGATCCAGTTTTCCTTTTATATCTTGAGACCTTTTAATATTATGACCCAATATAAATAGCAATCTAAACTTTCCATAAGTGGAGAAGAGAATGCATGTATGGACATTGTTTGTTCTATCATGTTTAGTTATGCATCCACCATTCTGGGAGCTAAAGGGGGAAGGGTACACTGTGAGTTACCATTTGGGTGATAAACGTGGCAAATGGCAGACTGGGCTTCACATGGGAAGGAAGGTTCCAAACAGCATTGAATCCAGCCACTCAAGAGGCCTCTAGACCACATATAATTTGCCTCCATGGACTCTCCCATGCTGTGATGGGAAGCCATTTAGTTTTTTCACCAAAGACATACCTATACACTTGGGAGGAGCAGCTTGAGGACATATTGATGAGAGGGCATCTTGTTCATTGGAGAGGCCTATGTAGAGAATGCTACGGAGGAGGAAGAGGGGGGGCTGCGGGTTCTATATTACAAGTTTCTTGAGGACAAGCAACATTTGGGAGGAGAATTTAATATTCTAGATAACTTTGACTAATTGGAATATTAATTTTTATTTTTCTCTTAGATGAAGGAGCTAGAGGTATATAGACATAAATCACCAGCAGATGAAACCTCCTGGTAAGATGAAGGTCATCTTAAAGGCTATGTGAAGACCCTTAGTGTGAAGAGTACAGACATGAAAAGATTGGAGTCAGCTTTGACCAAATCAGCAGCCTGTTATTATGGAGGAGTGACATTCTGGTGGGATAGCACAGTTTTGGAGAGTTAGATGCATAGGTAGTGACATAATTGAGTGGGACCAAAGAGGTAGAGCTCATACTTATATAAGGAGAAGAGGATACTGGTAATATATAGAGATTATTTGAGATAATTATTTTACCTGTAGGTATGTTTAGACTAGTGCTCTCTGATTATTATTTCTGGAATTATAAAGTGTTATTTAGCACAGGTGTTTAGATGGGGAATCCCTCACCTTGAGAGGCCTCCCAGAATATATTGCACTAAATTTACCACTGTCAGAACGCTAGACCAGCCATCTTTCCTTTATCTGGCCTCGTTCTGCATATTATTATGTTATAATTCCTGATTTTATTAGTGGGACTAATTTGAATACACTTCTTGTGATTTCAGTTGGAGGAAAAGTTTCTTCATTGGAGACTGAAAGAGGACCTTTGATCCTTTCAGCTCATCTGACATCATTTAAGTCTTTGCTATGAGTTATGGCAGATTTTCTTCCCAAGAGAAAGCTATGACCTGTCAGTCTCCCAGGATTTGGAGTAGATGATTTAGGGCCACTAGTTTGGGGAGATATATTTTTCGGTGGGATCAGCTCTCATTTGGAGAATCTATCGGAGGAGCTCTTCATATATTTCAGTTAATTGACCACCTGTACTATCTATCAGTTGAGAGATTATTCGGCTACAGGTACATTGTATTTATTTGCATTTTCTTATTTAGAAGTATAGGGTTATCTTGGAAATATGTTTAGAATTATATCTCACTCCCAGTATTTGAGCTATGTATGACGGATCCATATTGATATATCATTTAGTAGTTAGTTGTACCCTAAAATTTTATTTTATCTTAGCTCATGGAATTTGTATGGTGAATGTTTCCTGAGTATACCTTGACATATTTGTTTAATAATTTGTTTTCCATTGGCAAGAGTGACTTGATCCTCAAGATCTGCTATACTATGTTACTGCATTCTATTTAATAATGGTTGCTTTGTTGTCTCATATCATGGTGTTTGATTTATTCTTGTTATTTCCATTATTGTGTTCAAATATTGTTGTTTCCCATTTGGGAATATTACCTTTCTTATCTCTTTGAGTACTACAAAGAAATTGGTCAGATTATTTCCCAAACTAGGAAGTTGTTTTCATTTTGATTCACCCACAGGCAGAAGAAGATTGGTTCCATCCTAAGCAATCCCACTCCATGGAAATAGTAGATGGACAAAAGCAGAGGAATACAGATTAGCACTGCTCCTCGCCTGATTCTCCACTTCCGAATTGACACTCATGATCGACCAGACATGCCATTGCACGATGTTTGCCTGCTGTGACCACACAAATAGAATCAACATGTTATGAGGGCGGGTAACAGCCAGGTTTTGTTGTTCCATCAGGCGAGGACACGACATCTTGGAAAGTAAAACAAAGTGGCAGCGACCTTGATGGGCAATGGAGTTTTCCCAACAAGTTCCGGTGGGAGACAAGGTTTGGCTACATGCTAAACAAAACAAACTAAGTATTTTGCAGCTTATATCTTATGTCTAGCCGCCTGTCACCAAGGCGGTAGGGACAGTGCCTTCGGCCAGTATTCCACCATTTCATGATATAACGATTGTTCAATGTTGGCCAGCCTTAGGCCCTACTTTCCCTCACCCAGACCGCTCCAACATGGAAAAAAAATCACCCTAATGAGTTAAACCAGACTACACCAAGACAAAACCACAACTTATTGGATCATGGACCTGGAGGTAAGTACACTGACAGATGATCCGGCTATGTCAGGGTTGTTCGTATGCCAACTCTTCACTAGACAGGGTTCAAGCAGAAATTTCCCCACGTCATGGAGGCTGCACTAGTAAGGACCATTGATTCTTAAGGGTAGAATGATACATATGAATGCGTGGTGGCCACCTGCCTATTCCCACAAGTCATTTTCATCATTTTTCTTGTACTATTTTTTTGTGAGTTGTTCGCGTCCTAAAATTTGGAGTGTTTTGAAGGCCCCAAAAGATTCTTTTGGGTATTCCCTACGTGTTCTAAAAATGCAATTACGGTTGTATTCCTCGAATATCTTTCTAACGAGGTATCCTTGCATCTGTGAGAGATAATATAACCAAGATTCTGACCCAGGAAGTTGGTTGCCAGCTAACCCAACGGAGCCCTAACCTCTTCAATTGTTACATCTTTTCTCTTTCGTTGGGTTTTCGTTGTTTGGGGTTTCTCTTATTTGTTCATTAATAAAAATGCCCTTGAGCCTCATTGTAACACTGGTTAGGAGGCATGTAGCACTTTGTTATTCTCGAGAGATAGCTTCCCAAGAACTACCTAATTTGTTTTCATTAATGTATAGCATTTTCTGACATTTGTATTAATGAAATGAGTTTTATTTCTGTTTCATCCTTTTTTTATGTGTATTTTTGTATTTCATTGCGTTATTTTTTAATCTGGATCAATAAAACACAATTTTGTTTTGACTCAACAAATTTTTAATATTGTGTTCCCATTCACACCAACTAATGTAGGAGGTAATTTAATCAACCAACCAAGGCCTTCCTAAGAACAGAGAGAAACAGCTATACTTGGTTTTGTGATGGAAGGCAAGGTAGTGGGGTACTCCCAGGAGTCAATGGAGACCTGTAACATTAATAATTCCTCGGGCTTCTATGGATATGTCTACAAGTTACAACAGTGGTCTTTATCAAAGCCCTTGTAGATTTAGCTTCAGCATAGTTTCTCTATTCGTCACATATGTTACTGGCCAAGATTAATCAAGGTATTAGGGACCACAGCCATCGATGTGCACATCCACTACGGAGCTACTAGGTCTAGGTACTTTGGAATCACCCTCCCAAGCATAAGATCATATGTTATCATTAACATTTGGTGGGGTGTTTATTATTGCTAGGCCTTTTGAAACATTTTCCTTAATAAGATTGTTGTAAATGGGAACATATTCATATGGCTTGGAGAAGTGGTATCCTGACACACAACTCTTAAAATTCTACAAAGTTAACCTCTTTTGCGGTGTGATGGTTGGGGTGGGCCAACCCTTTAAGGATAGGGTCTGATTTGACTTGAGGGAATTTATGCCCACCTCTTCCCAGAAGCTCTTGATGGATAAAGTGGGTGATTATCTAGGAACACCTTCTGAACCAAAGAATTCATTCCTACTTGGATTTCCTTTAAAGCGAGGATAGGATTATATCTCACATGGGAGCACATACACGTTATTTTTATCATGACATTTAACTATCCATATGGTCCTGCTTTCTACCTATATTTATGTTTTACTTAAATTAAAAAACCACAATGTTCTAAAATATAGTCTTAGAATTGGAAAATGCGTTAAAACCCTTAAATTCTACCTCAACACTTTCTGTTTTCCTATGGGTTTGGATACTTGTTCTATCACTGTGGAGCTCTCACAATTCTACTATAAACCTATGGATAAAAATAAAAGTCAAATAGGAAAAAGTAAATTTAAAATGACACAGGGCAGGCTCTTCTCCCAAATGGAAGCTTTTCAGAGCGCGATCAATTGAGCTTTATCCCTCCACTCATGGAGCTCTATCCACTCCTCCTTGAACATCATAGGCATGAACAAATCCTTTCATGGAGAATTAATCCCTGTATGGAACTAAAATTATCTCCATTTCCCTATAAATTGAGCATAAATAGCTTGATCCTCAGTAGTGATTGAAATTTTCTGCTGCTATGGGAATTGTTAATTATCTGGAGAATACTCTCACACTGCGTTATTGTTGTGGCATAGAATGATCACACCCTTTATAACTACTATGCTAGTATTCGAATGAAGACTTGTCAAAATGAAGGAGAATGATTATTCGGGACCAGGGAGAAACTTGTATTATCGAAACCTTCAGGTTATAAGCTACTCTTCTCATTCAAGATAACATATGGATCTGTCTTTTTCTCATTGAGTTATTCTTGCTGTAGTGAATAACATCAATACTTAGACTCCTTGATCACTACGTTGAATAAATTTTATTGATTATTATATGTTGCGGGTACTTTTAATTCTTTTATTACATTCTGGTTATAGTTCTACTTATTGAAAACCTCTTTGGAAGACAAATGGAAGGTGTCAGCGTTGGATTTAAAGGTAGGATCATGTCATCTTTGTTTATAATAATTGAATTGAGAATAATCTAGAAAAAATATTTTAAATGGATGTTTATTTCTAACTATTAAGTGAAATGTAGATTATCTTGTTATTAAGAGGATTAATCTTATATAAAGTAGTGACTAAATCAGAGACAAAGATAGTTTTCCTTTTTATTTTCAGTTTAGATTTACAATTTCAAATTTTGATTCATCTAAGAATTAGGTTCAGGTAGATAATTTAAAATCCTGAAAATAGCTAATGTTATTTTTATGTCTTTTCCTTTCATAGTTGCACTATTAAACAGCTTGTCTGTATATCATAGGATTTTAGTTCAAAATAATTAACATTGTAGTTATTTTCCTTAGAACTCACATTTGGAAAAAATGCAGAAAAATTAAAAAATTCTCTTTGGATCAGATTACCTAATTCTTTGCTGTTTTCACAATTCTATATGAATATCAAATCTTATGTGTGAATTTATTTTCAGCAACTTTTTCATTTGTGTGATTTTTCATCCTATTTGCATTTTGTAGTGTGTATGCCCTACTTTCTTGCTACTTCCATACAAGATGCTGTATACCTCAACTGGTATGATGGTATTCTCTACTAATACATCAGAAAGTATTATAAACCTTACTTTTATATGAAATTGCTTAATAACATTTGCAAATTTGGAAGATTTTAGCTTCTTTGACTTCGATATCACACCAAAGCATTTTGGATCTTGTTTTCATTTCTCTTTGAAGATAAATGAACTTTTTCTTATTTTGATCACAAACTGGAGAAAGAAAACGTCCTCAAAACTTCTAGATAGACTTCAAAATTAGATTTTTTTTTTTTTGAATTGTGTTTTGATTTTAGATAGTGTTTCTTTTGAAATAGTTTGTTTATTAGTTTGTAGTTCTACGTCACAGTTGATAAAGAATTTTAGAACAACTCAGTAGTTGTGATCATTTTAAAATTCAGTTCTAATCTCTTTTGAATTTATGGCTATGAATGAAAGAATTGGTGCTTTGAAAATTGTTAAATCTCTCAATCTTATAAATAGATTATTGAAAAGAGTTTTATATCCTCATTTAGATACATTTAGCGTATTTTTTTATTAGTCCTGACATCATTGAAGTTTCACTTCCATTACATCTTAAGCAACGGCCAAATTAAAAGCTGCAACTTTAATAAAATATAATCTGGATATTTTACATTTCTAGGGCTCTTTCCACCAACATAGCTTGTTGTGTCTTGGAACGAGGTTGTAATTAACATTCTAAAGACGGTTCAAACAAACAAGTAGCAATATTGTGGTAGGAAAATAAATTGTAGCATTTGTGCTTTAGAATCTCTTGTAAGAAATTAAAACACAGAATCATCATGAACATTCAGTGTGTATCTATCTCTCATTTTGGAAAATTAAACGGTCTTGGTGCTAAAAATGATAAACCTTGAATGAAGCCCAGTTTAATAGAGAGAGTAGAGATACTTGTTAAATGGCCTTGGGATATATCAAAAGAGCCTTCAAGGATTGGCTTATCTTTCTTGTGTATATCGGATAAATAGACCTTCATAGGTACATTTGTTCTGATTGGTGACCTTAGTCATTTATTATATTTGGGATTTTCCCAAGAGTGATGATGGAAGTGAATCGCATGCTGATTAGACGTCGACTAGACTCACTTGGACACTGGAAGGTGCTCTTCTTAAGGATGGCATAGGTGGAAGATTTGCAAAGAAATTTTTCATTAAAAAGCAGGGTTCTGGGGTAACTATTCAACCACACTTCCCATGCAAATTCTATAGTGTTGGATTTTCATGCACGCTGTGTTTTGAGTGTGGGAATATATTGTTGGTGGTAATGGATTTAACTATCTTCTATATTTTTAAGCGTGTGATCAATTTGATTGTTTCCTTAGAGACTTTAGGATTTTTTTTAAAGTTTCTTTGATTTTGTGTGTTCATTTTGCTTTTAATGTTGTTGAACTACAAAGACGTCTCATAGTCTGGAAACTGATGCCTGTGAGTTGAAAAGCTTAAATCTCGGAAAGGACAAACACGAGTTGGATAGAAATTTAGTTAAAGAATAAAAATTAGTAATTATACATACGATTACGAATTACATCAACCTGAGAACATCAATAATTTCTCAAGAAAAATATTAATTTCTAACTAGTTGAACTTGCTTCCACAACTGATGAATTATCAACTACGGGCACAAATTTCTGGACAAAAACTAAACCTGCTACAGCACCTCACCCCAGGTTCTCAACAACCACAATTCGTCCTCATTCACCGCAGTGAAGTTTTATCATGAGAACCTTCCCTCTGCCCCTTGTTATTGAAGAGTACGATACTAAAGAAGAGGTGTTGTCCTAGCCACACTCAAGGAATCTTTAGATCTTAGGCCAAGTGGATCGATTTACTATTTATAGCCCTTTCAAATAGGATACTTGGTATTCCAATTCACTTAGACTTTCTACACTGAACACGAGGTCTAAACTATTCACCATAAGATCCCTTTTGCTATACAGACAATTGTTTCGGATGCTGGGACAACCTGGTACCATTTCGTTTGAACAAGCCAAACTGAATACATTTTATAAATACATATCAAGAGAGCGGTATCAATATGGGCACAGCAGCACAAAATACGATGTACCAGCATCCAGCTGTGTCTTGGTTGCATAACAGATGCTGACTCCAACCTCAATATGGTGGTAACCTGGTTATAGGGGCCATTATTCCAAATGCAGGGCTGTGGGTTATCAGATATCCTCCCCTCTGATGGTATAGTTCTTCAAGGTTACCAATTTTCTCGGCCAAGGCCTAACGCCGTCGATTTACCATTCTTAACAACGTTTGGATGCAGAATTGTCACCTAACGAATGATAGGTTGCTCTTCTACCATTTTGCTTCCACCAATATAAATAAGTTTCCCAATAGTATTTCCCAAGTTCTAAGGTAAATTAGGAGAAGACCCTTCAAACATAAATTATCACCTGCGGTACATCCAATCTTTGATCAGACAATGAAAGTTGTTAGAGTTAAGGCCCATTTCCAAGAACAACATTAAGTTTAGGAAAATGGGTATATTGGACTTCACGTGGCTCATTCAACAATTTCAACACCTTAGCAGCTTTCTTAACACACTTTTTGGTTACGATCAATATGACGCTTTGACTCTCAATTCATTTAAAACAATTTAAATCTGCTATGTGCATTTGAATCCATGCACTGGAATGGTATCTGAAGACGTTTAGTAAATTTTTCTTGGACAGATATTGTAGGATGGTTTATTAAAATGTTGCTTCAGGTCAACTGATGATGTAGCTAAGGAGAGTTGTTCTGAGAAGAACGATTGTTATTAAATCTAGTGCTTAGACCATGTATGTACACGAGTCCGAAGTACTTTATACGAAAAAAAAATTCATAGGCTACCACGTGTGGTCAAATAAGCATAACTCCTTCACAAAGTTCTGATGTTGCTGTGACGTTATGACTAGTTTATTTAGTATAATAAGTAGAAGAAGTCCTCCAAAACAACTGCTCTATCATAACTGCACAATTCACCAAAAGGAGATTCTTCCCTTAGAAACTTATCTCATGACATTCATATTTGTAGACTCATCTGACTAAATCTAAAACAGTAATAAGAAAGGAAAAAAGATAAAAAATAAACTCAGCTTATCTCCCAAAGAAAACTGAAAAGAATGAACAGGTTGATGATAAAGCGAAACCTTTTGTCAACATGTATGTGATGAGGATCACTTTACCAAAGGCACACATTGGCCAGGGTCTCTAGATTAGTGAAAAGTTCACCCTTGCTGTCTTGGGGTCACTTTTCCCATAGATAGAAAAATGATAGGATCTTCTTGGGTCATAAATGAGATATTTTAATTATGTAAGGTTATGGTGCAGCGAATAAGACAATCGAAGTAAAAATCCTGTAACTAGTAAAATGAAAAGAGTATAGTCAAAACACAATTATTATCTCCTTTGAACTCTAATCCACTTCATGTAAAGAAACCTAATCTTTATCTAGTGATTAAGCTGCTGCTAAAGGTGTACTTTGAAAATCATCTTCCAAACACATCGAGAGCTTCTGCATAAGAAATTCATTTATTTGAAGACATGATATCCTTGACAATAGAAGCACTCAGTACTACAATCATATCCCGGCCACAAAACAAGTACTATTATCAGCTATTTCAGACTATATCGATCCCCTCGAGATTCTAACCTCTTGATGCCCAGTGGGAAAATTTACACCAAGACTCCCTCCTTCAGATGGCTTTCAAATCCAGAGGTATTAGTTAAAAACGAGCAGAGTCTTTGATGACCCAGCGTTGACGAAGACATCCATGTGTAATTTGATTAAAGAAGCATTTAGGCTTCTCGGTTCTCCAACACTCAACTTAAATGGAAACAGTATTCAAAGCCTTTGATGGAAGAGGATTTGTCATTGGAATACTCGGGATCTGCATAAGACTAAAAGGAAAAATTGTTAATCTAGATGTGGAAGTTGTTGTGCCTCTAGATTACAACATCTTTTGGGTCGAAAAGAAATTTCTTATGCCATGATTTTTGTTGTTTCATCATTCTTTCGATTCATCCATGTTTCCTCATAAAGGAAAGATTGTAAAAATTGAGATTAGTTTTCATATTATTCGTATTACTTATATAGACAACTTATCCATGGAAAATCGACTATCACATATGAATATGTTGAACATGAGTTAAGTAAAGGACTCTCGATGGAAATTTATATACATCACACCAAACATACCATGTACCATTTCCAACATCAATACACCATTCTCTTGACTTACTATCCCATTTGATAAAGCACTGGGAGTGGTACCTTCGAAATCGAGGAACTAGACTCTTTCAGCTGGTAGAAACACACTTTGAGTCCTTTTGAAAATGGAATATGTGGCAATACGGTCATTTTCTAACACACTTTCAACCACCCTGATCGAATGAATGTGATCACAGAAGAATATTGTTATGAAACTCATCTTTGACATAACTTTAAGTCCTTTTCAACAATGCTACCTTTGAAAGTGAAAGTATTTCGAGGTACGTGCAGGGTGTTTCCTGGGGATGATCTACATCTCATAGATATTTGTTTTTACCTAAAGTAGAAATAGATTACCATCTATTTTATGATTACAAGTACCAAAAATCCTGTTAGTTCTGATGGGATTATGAAGATGTATTTAAAGGCTGTTCTCTATTGTTCTATGAGCATATAGTTAAACATGGATGTTAATAGCAGTCCATACAGGTTCTTCTGTGATTGTGATAGTTAATACATATAAAGCTATTTTAAAATTGGGTACATATTCTCTGGTCTTTCTGAAAGTCCAGGAGATAAGATCCGGGTGTCATTATTGAAATTCAGGCCTTCCCGTTAAGCCTGTTCAGACAATGAATTCGCATTCATTGTCGCGAAAATTTTTCTCAAGCGCGAAGTTAGAAAATATTATGAGCCTGATTTATTTGTAAATCATTGACTCTGATGAATTACTTCATCTGGATTCCATTATAAAGAAACAGGGGACTGTGATGTCTGGTAGTTATGAGATGATGACAGCGTGTCCGAAACCGGTAATACTGCTCTACATCTGACCAAATTATTCCGGAAGGTAGTTTAATGTGGGAAGCAGAAATTTTCTCATTTATGGATGGATTTTCCATTATGGTCGATCAACAACTTAAGTGATCAAGCGGCTAAAACAACACGTTTATGTATTATTGGGAGACATTCTTGTTATGATGCCTTTGGGTTAAAAAATGTTGGATGCAGCACTGAAAATCTGTTATTTTTCTTATTCGAGCACTTCATGACTATTGTCATGTGACTTACGCATTTTCACTCATTATGGCAGGAAGATCATCTCACCGCCTGAAGGCTATTTTTCATGAGATGTGGGCATTCTGAAAAGTCGTTTGGCTTTATTTGAAAATGTGTTTTTATTACAGTCGCTGGATTACTGATTCATCATTTGACGAGAAACGTGGTGTCGACCCTTGAAGTTTGAGGCCATCATCGGTTGCCGCAATCCTTCACATGCGCCAACTCAAAATACATAAAGTGAAGCAAATTTTCTTTGTTGTTTCGCTACCGAACAATATGAGTTAACAAAAGGTTTTACAGGTTAACGAAAACAAAAATATTTAACGCATTACAGGATGATGTTTTGATCAATATTTGATGCATTAAACGCGTTGTTGTGCACCATTATTTATAATTACTACCGGAGGACTACTTTTTATACTTAGCGACCTCCTCGTTACCTGGCTGGAACCATTCTGGTTCGGATAGATCTCTCTGGTAGCATATCAGTCTGTTGTGGTGAATGGCATGTGGCTCGTCAGTATTAACTTTTCGATTAATTGGCCTTCACGCGGTTCAGGACATGTCATGATGTATATCACTTCTGCTAATAACCATTAAATAGCTGGCATTAATAACAACGATGATGCCATGTTTTGACAAAAAATTAACCACAGGTGAAAATATTCAATGGATTATCATCCTAAATTTTGATTTAATTCAGAAAATGAAAATCAATAATCTTACAATTGTGTCTGGCTCATGTAACTTTCCCAATAAATGAGAAACATGGTGAGGAGTCCATATCATGGATAGTCTCTGTTTCTGTGGTCCCCATTGAATCCATGCTTGCATGTTTAATTGTCTAAATATATATTTCCAGGCCCAATACTTCCTTCGAACTTTTATTAAAATCTACGGAGAATCCGAGTGTCAATCCCAGTACAATATTGTTTAGGATACCTTTGTAATATGGTCTGGATTCTGTTCTTCAAA
Organism: Pinus albicaulis; assembly: GCA_034641835.2. NCBI lineage: Eukaryota > Viridiplantae > Streptophyta > Pinopsida > Pinales > Pinaceae > Pinus > Pinus albicaulis. Next base: position 33,395 of record JAXQQM020064680.1, on the reverse strand, counting down.
CGTTGTGTAACTCTTGAGATTCAAGGTTTTGATATTGTATGAACGTGTGGTGATGTATGTAGTTTTCCACAACCAAAAATATTCTTGTATTTGGTTATTTTTACATATAGTATTAAAGTTATATTATTGCGTTCCAAAAATTCCCCTGCTTGTAATTTTTTATGAATGTGTTACCTCAAACTCCTCTTCACCAATCATTATTCGTAAAGATTATTTTAAATGAAGGCATTAGTTTCATCACATGTAACCTCATAAAAGTGAGACATGGGTATAATAATTACACGCTATAATTATTACACAAATGGGCAAAGGCGATACTACCGTCATGGCGGTGGAAAAACCCCATCTAAGTTGGCAACTTAGTCATCGTTTACTCATTTTAATATCATATAAAAATATAATGGAGACCATAGAGGTCATTTTCAAAATATAATGATGAAGGCGGTAAAATCAACAACAAACATGATAATATATACATATTTGCAGAGGCTGTGGTTGAGTTGAAGCAATCAACAAGGGGTTTTATGCACCATGAGTTAACGTGTTATCGAAACTCACAAGTAATTATTTTGTGGAATTTTTAAAAATAACCCTTCAGGCATATCGAACCTCAGCAACAAAAGCGCACAGGGTTCATACTTTCACTTCTCGGTCTCGGTTGAAAGTATTGTTGCAAAGGCGGATACGTACGATGCTCAGTGGCCGCAAGATGCTGTTTAGCTGCCTGCGAAGAACGATTTTGTGCTTAGCATAATTAGGTAGGAACTGGGTGCACCCAGCCAACCCGAATATCATAAAGTATGTCGAAGAAACTGGTGTTGATGAAGTGTTACCCCTCGTGTTTTCGAGGTAGAGCCTAGTCTTAGTATGTGATCAAACTATAGCTATTCTAGGTCTTGCATTTTGAACTGATGTGGCATGGTCCCTACATGCGTCGGAAGTCTAGTAATGCTTGTAGAAGGAACCTATGGATGTATTTGATTATGGTGAGATGCTCTTTGAATGTGCAATGAAATAGGTCTTTACAACTCTTAGATGTATATTATGTGACTTTCATGTAGAAAATCTCACTTATATTAGTTACTTTTTAGATAAATGTACCTTAGATTACATCCAGTGTTTCCTAGATTAAGTTTGTTATTTATTCTTATCACTACTTATCTTGATTACTCTTAAGTATTGTAGATGTTGACATCCTCACCAAACATACATTGATTATTTTGATGGTGGATATTAGTAGCTTCCTGAGTATTTCTTCTGCCCGGCTTGGGCTATCTATTCACCCATTGATGAGTTAGTTTCTATACCATGGGGTATGACTTGGTCAAACACTTGAACAATATTACAGAATATATAGTGCATTCATTGTGATTTATTATAGTCACCATTTCATTTGGTATTTGACGTTTGATCATCAATTGGATTTAGAACTCATTGCTTATTACATTTAAACGAGTTATACACAATTAAAAATCCGGTGTTATTAAAGGTCTTTTGAAGGTTCTTCTGCCAGAACGTAGGTTTGATTACATCGAATATCAACATATTTCAAGAAAATTTAAACACATTGGTTGATAAAACACAGCAAACTCATGTTCCAATAGACATTTGCAACATTAACATAGTAAACCAAAAATAACATTCAATACATGTTGAACAAGATACTCAGAAAACAAGTAATATCATAGATAAGTTTATTTTCAAAATATTACATCATCTTGATCATAGGTTCAACCACCTTAAGATATAATAGATACTAATACAAAAAAAAAAAAACCTCTCAGTCCAAAATGATCTCCACTATATAGTGATGATCATGGTAATAGACTATGGCCGTATACATATTTTTAAAATGTTCTAAGCAGTTATAGAACACCTATAACATGTCTACGGAAACAGAGGAATGTCATATGTCCATCTCGGGAATATACGCAAGTTGCTTCCTCCGGTTTGTGTTTCATGTTGCTAGGATCCTAATTTACTTTTGATGTGTGTTGGTGCACTATACGTTGTTCTGTCACTATCAAGCGGCGGAGTGTAGGTGGTCATCATGGATGCAACCATCTACATTTAAATATTGTTATCGGTATTGGACAATAAAAATTGAACAAAAAACATCAAAATAGTTTGCTTGCCGATTCGTCCCATTGTGCCTGGAGAAAAAGACATCTCGGGATCACCTCTCAAATCTATACACCGCATAGGGGAAGTCTTGATTGAAGACTTGGTTCTCATACATAAAAATATCTTTGGAATTGAACGAGACTATAATTGTCATCACCACCACTGGCGGGCCATTAATGCAACCTAATGTACCATACGGGGTTCCAGAAGTTGGTAGTGATCTTAGAATTAGGTGGGGGCGACGGATTCTCTCTAAAAACTTAAAATCAAAGTAAAGCATTTCTCTCAACCCCAACAAGACTTCTCCTTCTTCTCTTCCTAGTTGTCTCTTGATTCCCCCTTTCCCTCCTTAATTTATGTTTTCCTACTAAGTTAATTGATAAATTAATATTTGGTCCCTAACTACCTCATTTTCCTTTCCTGTGAATATTCTTATAATGGCTCTTGCCACATGGAAATTCTAATTTCTCTGAGAATTTTTAATTTATTAATATACAATTCACCACCCTCTTCTCATGGCAGTTTTTAATAAATCTTTATACTTAACTCTGTCCCTCTTTGCACTAAGGTAAGTTGCCATAGCATTAACTCCACTTAATATTTATGTTTAATCTTAGTGAGTTATCATGGTAGTATTTTATCTCTTCCTATTCCTCCCTTACCCCTAGTTTATTTCTTAATTTAATTCCTTTTGGTTTCTAACATCCTATATCACTTGATATAGTGGTTAGTTTTCTTCCTCTTTATGTACATATATTAATTCTTCATGATGTCGAGGTATCAGAGACCCAAATGTGCACCCATTAAGAACTTCCATTAGAAGTTCCAAGGGTGCCATGCTAAAAATTTATTTTTGATGCCAAAGGTATAAATCGATACATTGCCTTAAATTCCTATTTAATCCAAAAGAGATCTACACCTTTTCCTTCAAGTATCCAGAGTGGTTATGAGAGGTATATGTGCAACTCCAGAGACCCCAATAATCTCGTTATGGCTGCTATAGTAGAATTAATGGTGTTGGGGATCAAGGAATCCATATGATGCGCCTTTGAGAAATCCTCATGAAAGCGACAAATTTTGGATACTTCCCCCATGACATCGTAAGTCTTGAGCGGGTCCTTTCTCTTCCCTTCTGACCTAATTCATGATGGGAATGCTAGAAGTTGGTCAAGGCTCTTTTGTTTCACCCCTCCCATGTTGTTCCATCCAATTTCAACCCCATCACCCACTGTGAGATTATTCGACTGACAACTTCGCATGTTCTTATGTCCTTTGACACATGTATTAGGTATATATATATATATACATATATAAAGTTGACTGAAACTTGAAGAATTCCATAGACAAAATGTTAATTTCTAACAATAGGATATTATCCACTCATCATGTAATTCTCCAGGTGGGTTCCTAATCACCCTCAATAATCTCAGTACTCCAATTTCAAGTCTAATGAAAACATCAAATACTGACTAGTCATTACATCATATTCTTTTATTTTAAATGAATATCATTCATAAGTGATTATACAAATTTATCCGTAATGACTTTATCATAATCCAACAACATCAATATAATTAAGATAAAGATATCCATCAAAGACGTGTCATTAATAGCATCAATGAAAAACATAATGTCCATAAGATATCATCATCGTGATGTCGTAGAACGCACGCTTATCATTAATATACATCATAATAATAAAAAAATTGTGCATTATTAACAAATGCAATATCATCGTCATAATCAATAAAAACATATAACCATCACATCGTATAACTTAATGAATCCATCTTATTAAGTTCTATTCAAATTATCAAAGAATGAAGTGGGGTCTTAGATAATGTTAAAATTATCATTTATAGGTCAACGAATGGGGCACTAGACACATTTGATTAGAAACCATTGTGAATATAAAACAGGATCATGTTGAAATTTATGAATTTTGAAGCAGTTAAAACCTCATTTTTTGGTGAGGAGATATCGATGAGCAGTCTGCAGACTCTGCAAAAAGCTGACATCATGATAGTTTTCTATTTGAGGTCATCTCGAGTTGGAGATGTGACGCAGCTAGAACCCTTCAAGGCTCATTTTTAAACATAAGTTCTCTAAAAGTAAAATTAAAACTAAAATAGAATTTAGTGATTAAATACGAGTAAGATGATGTGGAATTCAGTTTAATGATTCTGAATGAATGATTCTGGTTCTCCAGAGCTAATAGCCTCGGAACTTTTTTGCCAAAAACAAATTCACTATCAAGAGAAAAAATGTGAAAATGAATTTGTTTAACTACTTTATAATTTTAATGAATAAAATATTCACTCTTCTTCTTTCATAAAAACTATTTTCAATATTTTGTAAAAATAGAGTATGTGTAATCATTTTCATTTTTTTTAACCAAAGATACAAATTTTGGTGAAAAAATTATTTTTGTGCAGGTATACTTTTATCACTTTTTCAAGCTCTTGAAAAAGTGGGAAAAAGCAGCGAAGTGGAGTTCTCATAAGCCCTTTTTAGACTCTCTAAACATGAAAATATTGCAGTATTGACTATTCAAACTTGTTAAGGAAATGAACAATCATCCCTTCAATATAAGTTTACCCCTTTTAAGTAGGAAATGGACTAATTACGAAAAAGGTATACGTTGACTAATCATGGTGATAGAGTTATCTCACATGTTATTTTATCCTTTTCGGGCTTGAGAGATGCATTTATGAAAAATTTTCAACCACGGAATTTACTTATCGCCTTTTCTTAAGAGCTCCCTAAAACTGACATTCAGAGTTTCTCATATCCCAGACTAAATTGAAAACCCAGGTAAAGGACTGTCATTGGTGAGACCACTCCTTCTTGGGGTTCGATTTCAACTTCTAGATGGACTCATCAGAAGGATGACTTCTCTCTTCAGCTACATTATCCTCACAGCTTATAAAAACAAAGAGGTACTTTTGGGTAATAATTGGGGGAAAAAAGAAGAAAAATAATCCGATTGTCACCCTTGTTTAAAAATAAGCATGCACACTCTTTAGACAGCCTTTGTCACACTTGAACTGGGTTAGGGAGGAAATCCTTTGCTCTAGCATTTAATCAAACCACATTGAAAGTCTTCATGGGTTTAGGTATTAACTTTAGGTCAATTGTTGCCAAACCATTCTATACAGTGTCCTTCATATGATTACCAAAGAGACGGTTCAAATAAACCATTCATTATAAAAAAATTCTCCATTACGTTAGTACCCACAGGTTGGTCCTTCTAATATTTCTTCAAAGCAATCTAATGGTTTCATGTCATGAGCTTTCTCGATGGATCAATTTCTATCAATGACATGTCAACTATAAATTTGGAACCATAATCCTGTAAATTATGTCTAGATATTTCATGCCTTAAAGGCGTTTCTATCCAATGACGTTTGCTGTGACCATGATCGAATGATTCCTGAAGTGTTCAAAAGCGCAAACAATTTATTCTGCCCATATATTGTCTTCCAAATTATTTTATAGCCATTGTCATTATTTGTGTTTTCTCTCACACTTGTTAACGGTTACACACCATTGAGACGTGCAACAGTGTTTTTCTCTTTCATGTTAGAGCTTGAAACCTGATAAATGCATGGATAGAATGGTACTAGTTCGGGAGCGGAAATCAAGACCACCAGATCCTGGTTTCCATATAGAGGCTGAAGGGTTTTATTATTCATGATACGATGGGAATACTTATGATATATGGTTAGCCCATCGCATGTCTACTTTTGATGTAATACTAAAAATCATATATGTACTAGAACAATTGTTAGTTTTGATACGAGTATGGGAATACCTACCTCAACGATGACATATATATATATATATATATATATTTGTACATTGAATGCTTTCTGACGGGGTTTTATTTGGTGTCTGCAATCGATCCTCGAGAATGATAGAATCCTACTTCACTCTTGGAAAACTCAAACTTCGCACTTTGAGGCAATCATTTACACGTTATTTTGTCACCTGACATTTGGCTTGTCCATATGGTCTATCTTCCACCTATATTGTATAAAAAACAAAGTAAAAAACCCTAATGTTCTATTAAGTCTTGGAGGTGGAGAAAAACTCATTAGAAGCACTTAAAGTTTACCTCGCGCACCATGCTTTTCACTGTAAGGTTCAAGGATACTTGAATTTCTATAGCTTACGGCAGCTCCCACCACAGATCCTGCTACAAAACCTCTGATTGCAGAAGACTAAATAAAGGAAAGAACTAAATTCCAGGCGGTGGACAAATATTCTCCCAAATGAGCTTCTAGGGCGTAGATAGGTTAGAGCTTCCTTCACTCCTGTGGAGCTCTATCCCTCCACTAATGGAACTTATCCCTTGGTCCATGGAGCACCAAAATCCATACTGAGAGAATTCACTCCCCTCTTCATGGGCCGAAGTCTCCATTTCTGTCAGATAGCTTGTGTTTAGTCTCAGGTACAGTGGGTACCTTATGGTAATTGCGAAGAAGTCCTAAAGAACATCTCTTCACTAGTTATTGTTGGCAGATGATCACCCATATGTCTATAAATCTATGCGACATTAGAGAGGAAGGCTTGTCAAAATGAAAGGAGGAATTCTTATTCGGGACCCGGGAGAAACTTGTACGACATCTCAGGCATCAAATTTAAAGTTACTCTGCCTAAGCCAAGATAATACATATGGATATCTTTTTTCTCCTTCAGGATTATTATTGTGCTTATTGAATAATGTCAATACTTAGACTGCTGAACACTAATTTGTATTATATTTTTAACGGACAATATTATTATATGTTGCGAGTGCTTTTAAATTCTTTCGTGTCTTTGATTGTGAGTTCTACTTATTAAAAACCTCTTTGGAGCGATGGATAAAAATTTGTAATGATAGTTTCAAGGTAGGAGCATGTACTATTTCATTTTTTTATAATAATTCTAAATTCAAATAACATCAGAAAAAATATTTACAAATGGATGTTTTATTTCTAGCTATTAGTAGAATATTCAGGGAGATCGCTCTTATGCTTAAAGGAAGTTAATATAACAGACCTTAGGAATATGATTTAATGATCACAAATTAATTATTATCTTTGGGTGAAAATCACAATGAGAATTTTGTGTCACAAAGTCTATTATAATTATGAAAATGTGATAATTAATATAGACCTATTGTGCTTGCCTTTATCGGGTTTGTATTGGGTTGAGCATACATTTGGGATTTCTTAGGTGGGGCTATGATGGGTCCATAAAAGATTTTAGAAATTAGGGTGGATGCGGTCTGGAAATTGGGATTTTTTTTTTTTGCTTGATACCTCCACCCACGGTGAGGGATTTCCCCATTCGAGGAAGATTGGTGGATATGCAGAAAGGGAGGGTTGATAGTTAAGGAGGGATATGGAGGAGAATAAAATGAGGAGGAGGTGTGGACATGATGGACAGATGGGAAGGAACATATAGAGGTGGAAAGGTGCATTCTAATTTGGATTTTAGTGAGGATAATGTGTTACTGCTACATGCCATGATATCCTGGTTAAGGTCACATGAGGTGTCCTTTGGTTAATAAATACAGTTGGCATAAAACCCACTCTACTCCTCCTGGTATACAAACATACTGGAAGAAGGAGAGAAAAATTTTTATATTTCATGATTCACCTAACTACATAAAGGAAAAATTCTATGAAAATTTTAGTAGAATTCATTCATGAGATGTCCTTTGTACATCTAAAAGGGAAAAACATAGCTGAGTACTCTGTTTAAAAACCTCTTAATTTATTTGATTGCACCATGTAAATTTGCACGGAAAAATATATGCATCATTTCACTCTTTAAATCTTCCAAAAAATATTCCATACCTCATGCTTGATGGTTGTTGTGGAGGGAGAAGAAATGAGCGAAACTCATGCAAGACCTGTTTTCCTAAATCCTAGAGTGATTCTTGGAGCCTGAATTTTGATGTCGTCAGGTAATTGGTGCATATCCTCCCCATATATTGTTTCAGGGTTTTATCCACATCTTCCAAATCCCTACGGAAGAAGAAATGCTGGTGGCTTAGGATCAAGGGTACAGCGGTCACTCCTGTAATTGAGTTGAAATATTTCCCCACTCATAGTCCTCTGGAATTCTCGAGTCCAAGAGGTGAGTCTGAAAGTAACACCTTTTAACATGGACCTACAACTGGTATACGATATTTTTCTGGTGATTTCTTGTGCATTTGGACAGGGTGGTGATACTTCTCTCCAGGTAGACCATAAACCGGCGCAGGGTTGCATCTTTGAGGTAGAAATGGCTTCTTCCAACTTTGCCTCACTGAGGCATAAAGTCACTTAGGTCTTACACATGGCATAAACTCCAAACATGAAGGTTTTCAGGGACATAAAGATTAGGCCATGGTAATTTGGAAGGAAGTGAAGACTTATGTTCTTCCATTCTGCCTCTCCATGATTTGATCTCCCAAAATCTCTGTTGTTGTGTTTTCAGCATAGTTTGGGTAGGTAAGATAGGATTTCTTCACTCCTTTTATAGGTTGTTGTTATTTAGGGTTGCTCACTAGAGTGTCTTCTAACTCCACAGTAGGAAAGAGATAAGTTCTGTCCCCCGAAAGAATGAAGGTTGGTTTCTTGCGGGGGAGTGGGGGTTTTGTGATAAAAAATTAGCCAGTTGTCCCCTACTCCTAAAACATGAAAAAGAAAAAAGTTTCTTTTAAAATTTTACTTTTCTCAAAGCATAAATATTGATGCAAAACAAAAAAAAACAAGTAAATTCATAAGCATAAACAACACCTACATAAAACAACACGGAAACGATTTTAAAAGTGATGAGCCACAGTATTGCACCAAAGATATTATGACTCCCGAGGATTCTCAACTAAAAGTATCAACCTAGGGTTCAAAAAAAACTTGAACGTGAAATGCTATATGCACATTAAGTTATGTTCTACTCATGTAGCCTCGTTAACGACATCGGATAAGGGTGTTCGAGAGACCATTCACTCCAACAACTATGGTGAAACTTGTATGAAAGCATAATTGAACACAGTTCTAACCACAAAAGTGAAAATGGCATTCATTCAAATGTGAAAAGTACCAAATTGACATTTTATGAAAGAAGAAAAGAGCTATTCTTCTTGAAAAATTAAATCATGCAACTCTAACTTTTCACATTTAATCAAATCGATAACCTAATTGCCATCATTGATCGACTTCACATTTTCTTAGAAATAAGGAATCTAATTTTAACATGCTGTGAATAAATAGAATAGTACTTTCTGATTTTCTCTACGATGGTGGGTGGGGAAAGGAGGAGGTTGGAGTGGTCTTAGAGCCTTCCTTAATCATAAAATACGGTTTAGGCCATTATTCAAATTAACTAGGCTAGGATCTGCGTAGAGGAGAAAAAATTGGTTTCAAAGAACGGCCCATGAGGATGCCTTTCTGAGAGGGGCACTATTGCTACGGGAGGCCATGTTGCTACGAGGGGTGGGGTGTTTTAAGGATGAAAATGGTGTCTTAAAGTTGGATTAAGGTCTGGAGTGAAAGATGTGGAGATGAATGAAAGGTGTAAGAACCCCCTTGGCTTGACCTAGTACCCTTCGAGGTCTGTCTTGCACCAAATTTGATGCTTTCAGAAGTGTCTCTTATTTGTCTTGATAGAGTGACTTTGGATATGAGAGTTGGAAACGGTGTGGTATGCCTTGGAGGAGGATGGATAGGTCCATGAATGTGGGAATGTGCCCACCCTGTAGATCAATGCAATCTGCAACTGACCCAAATACATACGTCAAGTGACAAATAACCACGGTAAAAATAAATTAACATGGAAAAGATGAGTTGAATTTGATTAAAATACTCTAACTCTCACAACACTACTGCGATTATTAAAATAATGGCGGTATCTCTATTTACATAGGAATAAGCATGAAAAAGGATCACAACTAACATCTATGCCATTTCCAAGAAATCATAAACAAATATTTTTGGATTGTGATTGTAAATATTTCAATCACTCTTCCATAGAAGGTGATATCCAATCCACTGCAATCACAATTTTTGCTAACACAACATTTCTTGTGACAAAGAAAGGACATAGAAATAATTTTAGACAAAGAACAAAGAAGGAAACAAAAAAGAGGGGTAAGCCTACGGGTTGGGCCCTACAAACCAGGGGTTCAACCCTCTAAAACTAGCTACGGTCTATGATAAATGAAATTATAACTAATAAGAAAATAATAGTCTCCTACGCATCATATAAATTCAAGAATAACAATGTCAAGCACTAGGTTTAATGGCCTACAGTTGTAATAAAAAATTCTAATCTAATAGTCACTAAATTGGTTTATTTATACAAAAAGGTATTTAGTGGCAACTCCCTTGAAAAGATGAGTAGAGTCCCTCTAAGATTTCGAAAATTGTCAGATCAGATATCATATCTTCACATGTACATGGATTCCCTCGGATATTAGTGAGGTAGATAGGTGAGGATTATATGATCCAAGTTGAGTTAGAGGAATTAAGGAGAATTGGACAAACCCCTATATATGCCTCTCTTGGTTGTCTCCATCAGACTTCTGCCTTTGATGTAATGCCTCAAAAATCTTCCTTTTCCTGCCAAGTCAATCCAGTTAGGCCACATAATGGCAAACACACTTTTAGTCTTCTTCCTAAGCATGTACTGTTAAAATGAAAATTAATGTGAAAAGGATAGCTTTAGGAAATTTAAGAACAACTGTTGAAACCTGTGAATATACATACTAATGGGACCCATCATTTTCTTTATTGAATAGAAAAGGCACTCTATTGAAATCTTGAGGAGGGTGAATGGTGTTCCTTTCAGATAGAGCATTAGATAATGTTAATTATTATGATGTTTGTAAATGATAAACGACCATAAAGAAGACACAAATAATGGAGATTTTAAGGTGGAAACCCACTCTCAGGATAAAAAAACACCTAATTTACTTTATAATAATTCTTTAATATTCAACTCCGATTGAAAATAAAGCTCCAACTAGAATCTGAAAAGAATTTATTACATACAGTCAGCCTGCTTCGGATGCCCCAACTTTGATGAGCTGACTCACCCTACACCCTATAAGAAGAATAAAAAATGGACTGCAAATACAGGAAAATGAATACACTTTACAATGATATAGAATGATGTAGAAAGAATATATGCTAGACCATAACTACTACTTTGACACAACCACCTAATTATGATCCTGAACATATGCATATATTTAGGCAATGGCAGATAGATACTAGTACAATTTTACCCACTAATGCTTCTGATGACTAAGTACAATGACACCTTTCTGATGATTGTGCGGTCTTACACTTGAATAATTCATATGATGAAATTCTTGGTGTTGTTATACTGTGGTTTCTTCTCTTGTCTGCTACCCTCTGCTGCATAGCATAACTTGCCATAGAAAATTTGGTCCTACTTCTGTAAGCAACATCATCTCAACTTTTGTTTACCACTTGCCTTCTAGGGGCACAAATGCTGAATCTAATTACTCTTCTAAATGCTTTAGATCCTAAATATGTGATTTTTAGCCCTGTGTGTTCCTGTAGGGTACTATTTCCAATTCCTGAGTCTGACCCAATTTGGATTCTTCAGAAAGTTATGCCCGTCTCTCATCCCCTATTATGGATTATTCCAATGGGCAACACTTATGCATTTGATACTATCATCCTTGCATTTTTGCTTCATTTGGCTCTAAAATTGATAGATCACAAAGTACAAATTGTGCACTATCTTCCACTTTTACGAAATTCCGATGGGTACTCGGAGAAATTTATGACGATTTTACCAAGATGCTTCTTTGAGATGAATTGGGGCTAAAAAGAAGCACATTCCCTGAGATCATATAAAAAATATTTACGCACCTTGATCTGGAATTTTCTAAAGCTTTCCTTGGGATTTTGGCTTTTTCCTCATAAAATTTCGACTTAGGAACCTTCGTAGAAAAATTTAGAGCGAAAATTCCAGATGACTATTTAGGATAGAATCCCTTGCATAAGGAGGAAATGAAAGGAATCCTGGTTATGGAATGCTTAAGTTGAGAGGGCTTCAACAAACAGACATGGAGAGACACACGGAGAACTTAAAAATAACAATTATGACTTTTCAATGACCCATGCCGACCCCATTGGGTTTTTGGCTTCCAACAGCACAGAGTGCAAACTTTAAAAAAACATGAATATCTCTTAGCGTGAGGAGCCATGACGTGCCATATATCAACGGAAGGAAAATCTGCGACCAAGTAGAAACCAAATCTAAAGAATTATTGACAGAATACCTTAATTTGGTAGTTCAAATTCCCATGTAATATTGGTTGCATTACAAGTGTACTTGATTGACATCAATGACAACAGATGGTCACTTGATCTCACCTGGCGTGGTGGCAACCCTAGTGCTCCCCCTATGATCTTGACACTCCCTACAGCATTCTCTCCTTTGGCCACTCAATGCATGAAGGAGTAACTCCCCACAAGGAAACCGACCATCTGCCCGGACACATGCACACACCCACCTCGCGCTCCTTTAGCGAATGCCATGAACCTGGCCACACACTTCCACTCCCCACGACACACTTAGTCACAGAAAACCTGTAATCTCTTCCTTCACTCCCCCTTTATATTTTGAAAAAGGAAAATCTAATGAAAACTTGGGAGAATCTAAACACGAAAGGTATAAATGCCATCTTGGCGAATATGGCCATGTGATTCACCATTGCTGCTGCAATCTTGCTACTTATCAGCTGGCCATAACATACGGTCGAGAGGTTGTTACATATAGAAGACTACTAATCACCATCGTCTGGCCTGACACTGATGCCACCCATACTTAGATGAGTCATTTATGCTCAATTTGCCAACACTGTTACCGACTGGAGTAAGGATGGGTTTGAAATCTTCCTTTTAATTTGGTACTTCTTGATCATACTTAGCTTGACATATAAATGTCCTTTCTTCTTTGAGATATTTGAAACCTAAGAGAGAGTATGTCAGCTCACCAAGCCAAGGTATGAAAATCACTTCGCACCTTTGTAGCAAAATTCTTACTTAGTCGATCATGTTGCTGCAATTATTGTATCATCCTCTTTAGCTATTAGACATGTTTTGGTTGCTTCATCAAAACATATATGTTGTTTGGAGCTCGAATTTCTATAGCCACAATTTTACCTTGCCTTTCCAGTTTCACATTTCGTGGAGTTGAATAGTATTGTGTCCTTCGTCCACATTTTTCCAACTGCAGTGGGTCTTTGATTCATGTTTTCAACCAATAAAGACATTCTTGGCTAGAGCATGTTTCTTGGGAAATCAACCGATTTTGATCCTGTTTGAAGATCCATCATTACCAAAGGACATGGTTCCATCCTTCTTCTGCTAGAGAGTACAAATTTATTTCTATCTCTAAATCACTCTGGTAGCAGCATATCTAGCTTATACACATCTTTGTTCTTTGTAGCCTTTGGCAGCTTTAATTATCATTCTTCTTCTTCTTCCATGTTAAGTTGTTTTGTAGCTTTGAAGATTCTTTGAAAGTTGCCAAGTCTGCAGGTCTTTGGCTATCGTAAAGAGTTTAGAGCATTTATCTGTATTCAATATTATTTCTTTAAAGTATTCAAATCTATTGATGTTTATTTGAGCCTTGAGAGGTTCATATTTGGGATATACGGAATTGTATTTCTAGGAGTGCATCTGGGCATTTGACTTTTATGACAAATTTTCCACATGAATAACGGTAGCCATAAAAAATATGTTGGTACCCTGGATGGAAATTTCTATTGAGAATTTTCTTGTTGTTCTTGAAATCTTGTCAATAAGTCTACATGCATGTTGATCTCATGATTCCATTGTTTTTTGTAGAAGATCTTGCTTCTTCTTTCTTTTATGTGGAAGTCACCGATTTTGTCGTTTGTAAGATCCTTGATTGTTGATGGGATTCTTCCAGTTACATGATTTCATTTGGCATAGTTTTGAATGATTTTTTTATTCTCTACTTTCTCTTTTTGTTGAAATTTCTGCTAGCTTCTAGATTACCCTTTCTTGGTTGCTTTCTTTGCTTATTTTGATAGCTCTTTCAATGCATTTGTGTTCTTCAACTTCAATTTTGAGACCTTAAACTTGTACCCAGAGTTTTGAACGGATCTTCTCATATGAGATCTTTTATGGCTGTTTGGTTGCTTCCCTCCATAAAATTCTTCTATGGTCCATCCTTTTCTTCGTTGTTTGATACCTCTCATTTATTGTGCTTGGGTTCTTGCAGCTTTGCCATAAACGTACTCTCTCTGTTAGCTTCTTTCTTCTTGTCATTGTCTTCATCGGATGATGAGCTATCTTCTTTAGAGAAAGTTCCTTTGGATCCTTTATGTGAATTTGCAAAACTTTTCTTTCCTTTTGAGTTGCATTACTTGTTTGGACAGAAATTTCTTTTGCAGAATTCTAACTCATCTCATTGAAACTTTATCAGCTTGGAAGTTTTACCTTTGAATTATCTCTTACCAAATTTTAGTTCACTCATGAAGTAAGCATATTCTTCATCAAGAGACCTTCTTCATCATCTCCATTTTCTTCCTGTTGCAAGTTGTGTCTTTTCAATTGAAAGTTTTTATCCTTATTGGTTTTCTTAAGTGTGAAGCAGTTTCTAGATCTCTGACCCTCTACTACATGATCATTTCTATGCTATGAGAACTCTGCTGTTATTCCTTGTTGAGTTTGTCTATATTTTTGTATTATAAGACCGATACCTTTGGGTTGAATCTCTGGTAATGTTCTAAGAATCTTTCGTATAATAGTCTTCCTCGTCCATTGGTTCTCCCAATCCTTCAGGTAATTATTTCATCGACGTATTGAGTATGTATGACCTTCCCTGAAATCTTCACTCGTCCCCAGGTGCTCAAATTTTTGCTCTATAGTTTAAAGTTTTGCTTCTTTGACATTTGAGTCACACCTGCATATATATTCTCAAGCTTGTCTGCTACTTTTTGGTGGTTTTACAACCAACACCTTATATTCAACAGATTCAATAAGTCTGATAATATTCTTCTTTTGCATCATTTACCAAATTTTTCTTACCTTGTTCATCAGATTTGATGTAAATCCATTTTGAGCAGGTGTCCCATACTTAGTAACCTTGCACCAAGGGGCTAGACCTCATTCCTTTCCAAAGTGGATAATTATTACTGTTGAATAAGGAGTACACCATTCTTGGTATGCTCCATGACCTCAACTAAAGCTATTAAAACACTATGAAGGACAAGCTGCGAAACTGGTGTTGGAAATCTTTGAGAGGGGGTAGGTAATGATGTTCTTTCGACAGGCATTGGTTAATCTTTAATTATTATCGGTGTTTGTACAATGATAGCGACAAACAAAAGAGGAACACAAATGCGCACGAGTTTTTAAGGTGAAACCCTCGAGGGACAAAACACTATTAACTTTTCTAATAATTCTTTAATATTCAACTCCAATTGAAAATAAAGCTCCAACTTCCTGAAGATCTAGAAAACGTTCTTCTCAGCTCCCCCTTGGATGGACGTTCCAACGCACCGGGATGCCAGTGAGTCAAATGAATGGATGCCCAAACACCAATGAGCTACAACTCACCCAGCCACCACCCTACCACCCTATAGAAGAATAAAAGAAGAATGGACTCTCATACAAGAGAAAATGGTCAGTCCCACTTTAAAATGATACAAAATGATGTGAAAGAAAAATATGCCTCCTAGACCATGGGAAGGACTTTGACACAACCACCTAATCATGATCCTAGACACTCCCAACAACGCCTCTTGGCCAGCAGCAGAAGTAGATACTGAAACACCAATTTTTACCATGTGTTTACAATGACTAAAACCTAGTAATCCCTTTCTATAATGATTGTACATGCAGTGTTTGCCCCATGAAAATTCTGTGATAAAAATTCTTATTTGCTGTTATGCACCTTGGTTTCTTCTCTTATCATGCTACCCTCTCCACTGCACCTTGCTTTGCTTCTTTCTTTCGTAGAAGTCTGGTCCTTATGTGACCCTTAACACATGTCTAGCTTTCTTGCCTTATAGGAGCTATTGAATCTGGTATCTGTGCTTTAGATCCTCAATATATGATTTTTAGTCTTGTATTATTCTTTGAGTCTTCTTTCCAATGAGATTACCCAATTGGATTCTTCAAAGAAGGTTATTAATCTCACAATGCCCTAATTGTAGATACATTTCTCAGGCACTTATACAGCGTGCCATGCTATTTTCTTTGTTTGGCTCTGAATTTGATAGATCACAAAGTAAAAATTGTTTACTATCTGCCAAATTTTACAGAATTCCAATCTAATACTCAGAGAGAGATTTATGGCAATTTTGCAAGGTCACTTGCTGAGATGAGGTGGAAGCCTTCCGTGGCTGAATCATATCTCCAAAAATGTGCACCTTGATCTGGAATTTTACCAGAAACTTCCTCAGGGTTTTGGCTTTTCCTCTCTAAAAACACAACCAGACATAGTGGCATTGGTAGGCCCACGTGGCCCTGTTGAGATGGTTTTAGGAATCACTTATAAGAGGAAATAGGAATCCTGAGAGTATATGAATGTAAAAGTTTGAGGAAGGATTCAACAGTGAACGTGGGAGGGATTTTGAGAACTTAAAAAATGTTCATTATGACTTTCAATATTACATCTTTAACCCCATGGGATTTAGCCCTGCTTTGAGGTACAAACTTCAAACATGAATATCTCTCAAACCGTGAAAAAGAGAATTACATGGCTACATATATCAGGAAACATATCGACAAGTAAACCATCAAAATCATTATTGATAAAATGTTAGTTTGGTGGTGTTTACTGTAATATTGGATTCCAACACATTCTGCTTAGGTTGACATCAATGACAGCAGAAGCTGATCAACTTATAATAACTATTTGTATCTAAAACTTACTATTGAAAATGTTCTTTGGTTTGGTAGGATTCAGGTGGAAGACGGTTGATGTTGTTATCACTTAGTAATTTCTAATAAATGGGACATATGTACATGCTTTGAGCATATTTGTGATCTGTACTTATCAGATGTTAAGTCTAACTCATGACATATATTATTCATAGTATCTCGAGCTTACTATTAATCCATGGATAGTGTTCCATCATGTAAGTCTTTTCAATATAAGCAGGTTAGAACTCTATTAAACATTTCAGCAAGAAATACCATTATAAATGTTTCTATAAAAGTACACCATGTGCAGGCTGATACTTAATGTACACTTGAGACAAATGGCCCTCTTTTTTTTGTTGATAGATGATGAATGAGGATTCCTTGTTCAGTGTTAATGTGTGTATCTTTTTTTGATGGTGTGTATTTGATGGGGTATTTGAATCATTAATATTATATAATTTATTTATACAAAAAACATATGTATCTTCTTCTTGTGGATTTTTGCTTCATGGGCGACTTACAAATACACGCTTGTAAACGTATAAAACTAGTTTGAACTAATTCTTATTCTTACAACAAAGTCGTAATTAGTCCTTCGTTCTCATAGGTCTTGTTGCAAAAACAACGAATCACTTTTGTTGGATAGGGAATGAACACTATGACATTATTCTTGAGAATACAAGGCTTGGAATGTTTCGCTCTATATACTACATATTTAGCTTGTTCGCCCATATGGATAATTTCATTCGGGAGCCTTGTGGCCTTCACTCATGAACGTCGGTCGTTCATTGCCTGATCATCCTTTTGAGTTAGTATGGCCATTATGGGACGTACGAGAAAAAGTATACAACATGAGGAAGCTTTCATAAAAGTTCGGGTTGTATACAATGTTAACTTCGAGGTATTACTTGTTTAATTTGGAAAAACATCATTTTTCCTTTTGCTACATTTCTCTATTAATTCTTCTTAATGTGTCTTGTAATACTTTCATATTCTGTGCATAATCTGAAATGAATTTTTACGAGAAAAAAATTATCTTTTCAGGGAAGGATTATATTTTTACCGATAGGATAAAAGGATTTGAGTAATTATATTAACATTATGGATCCCACTTTGATACCGCACATATAATATTGCCCTAGGAGGTTCCTTCCCGGACACGGTCGAAGATGCTTTTCTTTGGGTTCATGTATATTATGATTTTTTTGCACCATTTGGTATTTTTCTTTAAATGATGTAGGTGATCATATATTATTTTCGAGAACGTCATGACATCATCAAGATATACCACCACACTTGACTAGTCTAATCCTTATAATTCAATATCCATTGTTGGATGAAAATTTTATTCCATATTAATCGAGTTGAAAGGAATTTGCCTAAAAACTGAAATGCTGACCTGATACTGAAGGTAGTCTTGAGTATATATGGACTTTCTACTAATACTTGGTTGTAACTTGAAGAACGTCCGATAGAAAAAATCTACATTTCAGACTCCCTACAGAGTATTTGTTTGCGTGATGGAGCGGGTATTATCCTTATTAGAGAAGCTTTGTTGAGATTTCAAAAATCTACATACATTAATTTCCATGGACTTCTTCCTTACTAGGACGATATTCAAGACCCAGATTGAATATCTAGTTGTGAAAATAATGTGTTCATCAACAACCTTTAACTCTTACTATACAGGGACTAGCTTGGTCTCTTTTTCTTAACTTTTATTGAAAATACTTGGCTCATGGTGGGAATAACATATTGTATGATCTAGGTGTCATGGTATTTAGATCTTCAAAATTCCCCTTGAACACATCTCAATATTGTTTGAATAATTGAACTTAGATGCATATCTTTGTCATTGAGAACAACATGTACTAATATTAACATACTTGGGATGTTCATTGGTCCATTAGTTTATTCATGTGATAAGTTCGAACTTTGGGTCTTTATGATGAGGCGGTCCTCTAAAAAAAAAATTGCGAGATAAAAGAGTTTCTCCTAATGAAACCACACCACTAAACCTCAAGTTAACCTCGTGTGCTTTAGCCTTTCTGCATCGACATGTCTCATGATGGAGTATCATCGATAATTAAGTCTTAAATATGTCTGCATTCACAAGGAAATATATAATTTTTATCATCATTGAACACGCTAAAGTTAGTTACATTATTAGGGATGGAAGGTTTTTAAATTATTTTGACTGAAAAACCATCCCTAGATAGTGTCTAATCAACGTAAACAGCTAGAAGTGCTCTGTGCAACATTATTTATTCTTGTGGTAACGATTTAGTATCAAAATATTTGAAAGTAATAAATTAATCTCCTCACTTATTACTGATATATTTCTTAATATTACATGAAACAAATGAATGTTATCACATACATCTGACAACAATTTTTAAAATACACCAATTGCATTTTAAACCTTCTACCTTTGAGTTCAAACAGGTTAAAATTAATCTCAATATTCAATAACTTTCTATTAAGAACATTTTTGTTTACTTTAACTCTGAGGACATGAAATGGACACTTGCTCTTGCAGATCAAACCATATACGGTTGCTCGAACTCCATCTTGTATCTTTGATCTTGTCCTGTGACTATAATCAAAATTTAGTATTAACATGGTTGCATCACATACACTAAGTATTTACATCTATGATACATGATTAGTATAATCATACGGGAGGAGACAGAAGGAGTTCAGTACATTAATACAATGGGAACGGCGATGAGTGCTAATATGTTTATTAGTGTCTTATTTTAGAAAAGAGAAATACCAGACTTGCTTATACAATACTGATGGATTGTTGGGCATTCTTTTTTAAATAGTATATTTCATGCAGGGTTCATTGTACCTAATCTGATTGGCTTCTTTCCCTTTTATCTTTGAAACCCAAAGTGAGGCCAGATGAGCAAAAACCCTTATCCTTCTCAACAAATCACTTAAGAAATCCATATGCTTAAGGATGTCCACAACCACTATTAATAAAATGATGAACTTTGAGAATGCGCTGGGATAGATGTGAATTAGTATGTTTTAGTTTCCCCAATCACTTGGAATTGAGACATATCAAGCTATGTTATCACAACATTTGTATTGTCTGGTTATAGTGTCTTTAGTTACTAATAAAGGCATAACATTTGTGTGCAGATGATTCATAATCAACGAGACAATTGTGAACATTGTGATACAAAATTCTCAAGGCTGGTAAGAATGGGAGGATAACTGATTTCAAATTAACATTTTATCATTTTCATTGATTCCTTTTCAATGGTTTTAGTTTTCTGAGATGATGAAGCTTTGGAAGAGAAAAGTTTCCATACCGATGGGGGCATTGACACAAAAAGTTTTGATAATCATTCTACATTAGCTACTTGGATAATCCATAGAGATATATATTTAGCTCCATCCCTTATTCATATCTTAAATAATTTGCTGATCAACATCATGATACATTATCTTCTTTGGTTGGTTGGTAAAAATAGCCTTTGGTGGAGAATCCTTGTTTGATATTTCGGTGTATTTAGGACTTGCTTTTACTTTTACTATTTCAAAGAATTTTTACAAGTTTGTTAGGTCCCTATATCACTAGTAAAGTCCCTTATTATTGTTAGTGTAAACCCCCTTATTGTTATTGTTGTACCCTTGTAACCCCCATTTTGTTATTATTGTACTTACTTAATTATTGTTAGGACGGTAGGATTACATTGTGACACTAAGTTACATTATGGCTTTGATGGACTCTATGCTACTCCTGAAAGGAGGTTTTGTGAATTGTATCATCCAAAAATTGTTCATTTATAGAATATGTTGGAGGTTTCCCCCTAAAGTGTCTCATTTCTGGGCGTTGATGCTCTCTTTTCTTCTCTTTTTGGGCTTGGTTACTATAACATTTGGTATGTGACTTTGGATTCTAGGGTTTATTTGCTCAACGGTCATGCTTGTAGCATTTTTGCTTTCTGCTTTTTCTAAAGTTTCAGCTGAAATTTTGGGTGCTCAGGCAAAATCCTGAAGAAGATCTCTAAAAATTCCAGAGCTCAGTGAAAATTTTGGGAAATCTCATCCATGAAGTTAGGTCTTTTTGGTCTCATCAGTCCATCGTGGAGTGCCCCCAGCTATAAATTTTTTTCTACGAAGGTTCAAATCCAAATTCATATGGTCTAGAAGCTAAATTCACGAGAAGCTAAAATAAAAATTTGGAGAGCTTGTTTCGCAATATTTTTGGAAATATGATCTGTGGAAAGTAGTGCTTTTTCAGGCTCCTGAATTTCATCTCAAAGAGGTGATCGTGGGAAAAGTTCAATAACTCTCTCTCTGGGGATCGGATTGGAGTGCCGTAAAAAATGGTCGCAAGTACATGGACTGTAGTTTTATGGCTATCAATTTCAGAGACAAAGGAAAAAACAGTGACACGTGGAAAGTCGTACAAGTTCGCTCTACTGAACCAGTCCAGAATTAGGTCATTGTGGGAGATTGGACACAACTTTGTCTTGGAGAATCCAAATCAGGTCAGACCCGTGGCATTTGAAAGAAGCTTCAGAGGACTACTATAGGGTCGAAGTTAAAATATTGAGGATCTGCAAGTATAGAGATAAGTCAATTTCAATATCAAGCTCCTCAAAAACAAGTAAAAGGTGTGTATTTTTTTCCGAATTGCATAAGTCTTGTTTGAAGAATCAAGTTGAATTGATTCCAAGGGAATATTGTAGAATAGATATCAGTATTGGATTCTCAAATGGCCCCTAAAAATAATTCAACACCCATTAAGCCTCTAAGGCTCTACCATGACTCATGAAGATGAATAATTGCAACATGATCTATCAAAATTACAAGAGCAAGTGCAACAACAAATTTCGCTCTCGCAAAGAACAACAAAAAATGAAATGGAAGCTTTGAAGAAAGGCATGGAAACTAAGATGGATGGTTTGAAGAAAGGAGTGGAAGCTAAGATGAATGGTTTGGAAGCTAAGATGGATGGCATGGAAGTGGGCATGGAAGCTAAGATTGATGACATGGAAGCTAAGATCGATGAAAACATGAAAGACAACATGGAAAACATGAAGAATGATATAAAAGCATACATGGAGGGCTTGATGACAAGCTTAAAACAAGAAATGATTCCTAATGGCGTAAATATAGTAGAAGAACCTCATGATGAGAACAAAATAAATGTTAATCGTGATTTCATAACCTCTAATGTTGGCGGGAAGAACCACCATATTCCAAAAATGGATATGAGGAAGTTTGATGGAAAGGATCCTGTAACATGGATAATACAGATGGAGCAATATTTTGATCTCCATAACGTGCAAAACACACAAAAGGTACGCATTGCAACTTTACATTTAGAACAAAATACATTTGTATGGTATCGATGGCTTTTCTCCCTTAAAAAAATTGTCACTTGGTCAATTTTTACGGAGGAAATGATACCACATTATGAGGATACAAAGAACAACACCTTCTTTAGCCAATTGATAAATCTCAAACAAAAGGGTTTAGTGGGGCAGCACATTGAGGACTTCCAAAAATTGAATATAAGGGTAACTGATATTCCAGAGGAACACAGGATTGATCTCTTCATAGGTACTCTGAAGGATAACATCCAACATGAAGTTCGTGTTTTGGAACTTGATTCATTGGAGAAGGCATTCAGGTTGGCAAGAAAATTTGAATGTAAAATTATGGCGACAAGGAAGCCTACCACTCAATTCTATAAAGAAGGAAGTGTTGCTACGCCTAGATTTCCACAACCTACAAGGTTGACACCACAAAAATTGGAAGAAAAAGAGCAAAAGGGCTTTGCTACAGTTGTGATAGAAAATACACTAAAGGTAATAAGTGTGCTGAGAAGAAATTATTTTACATAGATTGTGAAGAGGAAGAAGAAAATGAACAAGAAGAGGATATACACCAGGAACCAGCCCTAGAAGAGGAAGAAATGAATCCGACCATATCGTGTAATGCACCGGCAGGAATTACCACTCCTCAAACTCTCAAGATAGAAGGACAAATCAAGAAGAAAAAGGTAATAGTGTTGATTGATTCAGGTAGCACCCATAATTTTATTCATTGTAAGGTAGCCAAGGAATTAAATTCTTTCCTATACCCAGCACCAGAATGTCAAGTGATGGTTGCAAATGGAGGAACTATAAATTGCTCTGGAAAATGCCATAATATCAAGCTAACCATGGGGGAATATGTATTGACTAGTCCAATGCTTGCCACTCCTATGGGAGGTGCTGATGTTGTACTAGGAGTACAATGGTTACAATCTTTGGGGACGGTAGCTTTTAATTTTCAAGAACTTTTCTTGAAATTTTTTTCAGAAGGAAAGGAAGTTGAATTACGGGGTATTGCGGGGAAGCCAAGAAGGATAATAAGCTCTAATGTCATGACAAAGATTCTAAAGAAAGAACAGCGAGGCGTAATTGCACAATTATGCTCACTAGAAGTTCCAACATCAAAATCATCTATTTCTGCAGATCTCCAACAAGTCTTGGACAATCATTCCAAGGTGTTTTAAACTCCCAAAGGACTCCCACCTATTCGTGATCATGATCATGCTATTCATTTGATTCCAGGAAGTGTTCCTCCAAACATCAGGCCCTATAGATATCCTTACTTCCAAAAGAGCGAAATTGAACGTATGATTGCAGAAATGTTAGAGGCAGGTATAATTCAACCTAGTCAAAGTTCTTTCTCTGCTCCTGTAGTATTGGTACACAAGAAGTATGGATCATGGCGAATGTGTCCGGATTATAGGGAGCTCAATAAGCTCACCATTAAAGATAAATTTCCCATTCCTGTGATTGATGAATTATTGGATGAATTACATGGAGCAATTTATTTTACCAAGTTGGATCTTCGGTCAGGATATCATCAAATTAGAATGAAGACCGAAGATATTCCAAAAACAACATTTCGAACTCATGAGGGTCATTATGAATTTTTGGTCATGCCTTTTGGCCTTACCAATGCACCTTCTACATTTCAAGGGTTGATGAATTCCATTTTCAAACCCTTCCTTAGAAAATTTGTGCCGGTATTTTTTGATGATATACTAATCTATAGCAGGTCTTGGAAGGATCATGTTGAACATGTTGACAGGGTGCTCAAACTATTGCAGGAGAAACAATTATATGCAAAAACATCCAAATGTTTCTTTAGAGTACAAGAGGTGGAATATCTGGGTCATATCGTATCTCACGAGGGTGTTAAAGTAGACCCTAACAAAATTAAATCCATTAAGGAATGGAAAGTCCCCACAACCATAAAGAAGTTGCGAGGATTTCTCGGGTTAACAGGGTATTATCGCAAGTTTGTTAAGAATTATGGGAGAATAGCAACACCTCTAACAACATTATCGAAGAAAGATGCATTTTCATGGACTCCTGAAGCAACTAAGGCCTTTGAACGTCTTAAAGAGGCAATGTGCCTAGCACCGGTCTTAGCTACACCAGACTTCACAAAAACCTTTATTGTGGAATGTGATGCCTCAGGAAATGGAATTGGCGCAGTTTTAATGCAGGAAGGAAGACCCATTGCTTTTGAAAGTCATCCAATCAAAGGAAAGTATTTACAAAAACCTATTTATGAGAAGGAAATGTTAGCAATACTGCATGCACTAAAGAAATGACGAACTTACCTAATGGGAAGACACTTCAAGGTAAAAACTGATCATGATAGTCTTAAACACTTTTTGGAACAAAGACTATCTTCAGAAGAGCAGCGAAAATGGGTCACAAAGATGTTGGGTTATGACTTTGAAATAATCTACAAAAAAGGAAAGTTTAATGTTGTTGCAGATGCACTCTCAAGAAAGAATGAAGAGGTGGAAGCATTTCTTTGTGCCATTTCTATTATCCAACCACATTGGATAACCGAAGCAAGAGATGAATGGAAGAAGGACAAAGATGTATGGACACTCATTCAAAAGTTGCAGCAAGATCCTAGTACATATGATACATTTAGTTGGAAAAATGATTCCTTATGGTACAAATATCGCTTATATCTTTGTAAGAATTCCCAACTAAAACAAAATATTCTTCTGGAATTGCACACTTCTCCTTTAGGAGGACACTCAGGATTTTTAAAAACTTACCACAGGGTGAAGAAAGAATTTTTTTGGGATGGCCTTAAATCTGATATTCAAAATTTTGTGGCGGAATGTTTGGTTTGCCAGCAAAATAAAGTGGAAACAATTAAGACCTCGGGATTTCTACAACCTTTATCCATTCCAAGTCAACGTTGGGAGGAGATTTCAATGGATTTTTATCACAGGTTTACCTAAGTCCGAAGGAAAGAGTGTCATCATGGTGGTAGTTGATAGACTTACCAAGTATGCACACTTTTGTGTATTATCTCATCCATTTAAAGCAAGTACAGTTGCTACTACATTTATGGACAGAATTCAAAAGCTACATGGAAGCCCAAGGGTTATTGTGAGCGACAGAGATCCCATTTTTAATGGAAATTTTTGGACGGAGTTATTTTCTTGTTTGGGTACTCAATTAGCTCATAGCTCATCTTATCATCCTCAATCTGATGGTCAAACTGAGATAGTAAATAAATGTTTGGAAGGATATCTTCGTTGTTTTGTATCTCATAAACAAACACAATGGGTCAAGTGGTTACCTCTTGCTGAATGGTGGTATAACACTTCCTTCCATACTGCAGCAAAAATGACCCCATTTATGGCACTTTATGGATATCATCCACCATCCATCACATCATCTTTAAGGAAAATTCGAAGGTTCAAGCAGTGGAAGATCACATCGAGCATCAGCAAGAAGTTCTCCAACTCTTAAAGGATAACCTGAATTTGGCACAAAATCGAATGAAACAACAGGCAAATCAACATCGTAGCGAGAGAAGTTTTGATGTAGGAGATTGGGTATTTTTACGGCTACAACCATACAAACAAATGTCCCTCAAGCAAGCAAAGAAGGATAATAAATTATCGCCAAAGTACTATGGTCCTTACAAGGTGTTGCAAAAGATTGGTACTATGGCATACAAATTGGAGCTTCCTGCTTCTTCGCGAGTACATCCAGCTTTCCATGTTTCATGCTTAAAGAAGGTTATAGGTGAAAATCTTCCAGTTCAAACAATATTTCCAGAACTTGATGAGGAAGGAAAAATCATATTGGAACCTGAAGCGGTCACGGAAACAAGAACTCGACAACTACGGAATCGATCAATTTCAGAGTATCTCATCAAGTGGAAGAACTTACCCACCGAAGATTCTACATGGGAGGATGAGAATTTTATACAGAAGCACCCAGAGCTACTCAAGCATTGAGGACAACACTTTTTTGAAGGAGAGGGGCATGCTAGGTCCCTATATTACTAGTATAGTCCCTTATTGTTGTTAGTGTAACCCCCTTATTGTTATTATTGTACCCTTGTAACTCCCATTTTGTTATTATTGTGCCCTTAAATTATTATTGTTAGGTCGGCTAGGATTACATTGTGGCCCACTAGGATTACATTATGGCCCCATGGACTCCTATATATAGAAAGGAGGTTTTGTAAATTGTATCATCCAAGAATTTTTCATTTATGTAACATATTGGAGGTTTCTTTCTTGAAGTGGCTCATTTATAAGGCGTTGATATCTCTTTCTTTCTTTTTTGAGTCAAGTTACACAACAAAGTTTGGTCGGTTGAAGATTTAGTACTTGAATGTTGAGTTGGATTTTTGGGAGGTAGCATCCTCCTTAGAAACATTTTATTTTTATCTTCTACTTCTGGATTAGGTGTTGGTCCTTTACTCCTCAAATTATATTGCATAGGTGTTTGTGTAGGAGGAGTTTCACTGATTAAAGCTTCATCGACAACTTGGGATTCACTCTTTGTAATAAAAATCAATGTAAATATGGACTCTTTGGCATTATAAATATATTCTAGTGGAGAAGGTTCATCTTCCTTCAATTGTTCATATTGATATTCCACAATTTGACCATCCAGAACGTTAGTTATCATTGCAATCATGTTATGCTTCCATTGTGGACATGTTTTCTCAAAGCGTGCTTCTTGGTGGAATGTACAATAATTATCCATACCCACATCCTCAACATTGAAAACTACATTGGAGCTTTAAGCCGATTTAACTGGTTGAATATTGTTCTTCTTGAAAAAGGGTTTGAAAGATTTACTACTGGAAGAACTTTCACTAGTTTTCCTCTTGAGATCAAATACTTTGTTGGTTAGCTGCTTGAGAGGTTTAGCTATACATTCCATATCAAAATTATCTTTATCATTTGATTTTCTAGAGGAAGATTGAGGCTTATTACCAGTTCTCTTTGAATCTTCTTGTTTAGTAATTACTCCAATCGCTTTAATATCCTTTTCCACACTTATGGATTCATTGAAGTTCTCCACCAAAGATCCTTCATTAAAATCTTAACAAACATGGAGATGTTGGTTGGAAAAATTGAAGTATAATAATCTAATGTGATATAATCATGAGGTTGTACATTTTCATGGAAATTATTCAAAATAATGGTGAATCTCTTATTAAAATCTTTGACTTTCTCTTTGTTCCCCAATTTAATATTTCTCAGTTCCTTTAATAACATGGTCATAGTTTTGTCATCAGAAAGTTTCTCTCAAAAGGCCTTCCTAAACTCTCCCCAAACATGGATTGAATTAATAGGAAGGCTATTATACCATGTCGATGCTCTATTCTTGAGTTTGTACAGGAAGAGTCTACAAGACACATCATCATAACGTACATCCAAAATCTCACTTGTAAATAGAAATTATTAACATGGTTCTCAGTTGTAGTGGAATTATATGAATCATATTTTGTGAGAAACTTCTCTAGGTGTTTTGGTAGACGATGTAGAATGCACGAAATATTTGATGGCCCTTGGGAAATATAATCCAATTGTTGATCATGAGCCATGTTATTGTTTTTTTAATCCTTTTCACTATCAGAATTTGAAGAATCATTCTCATTGTTGTTTGCATTCTCGTTCTCATTCTCGTTTTACTCTTCATTCTCTAGTATGTGAATGGTTTCACCATTTCCTTCCAGATTATCAAAATCGGGTGGTACTTCGTTTCCTTGGTATGAATTCCTTTCAACCTAGTATGTTAAATCATACAAGGAGGCATTTACCAAATATTGCATTGTAGTGACTAACACACCACCACAAGTTGTATGTTCTCTGGTTTATAGCTTATGAGGGAGGATTGATGTAACTAGGATTATTCCAAATTTTCTCACAAAATCTAAAAAGACAAGGCATAGAGATCTTAGTTGATCGTAAGTGACTTCAAAAGCATGTTCAGGACTGTGAGGAGGTGGCTTCGCAATATTAGGAGGATTTGATAGAGGTGAATCTGGATAATTGTTTCCTTGTTGGGATGACTCAAGAAAAGAGTGTGAGAATCGACCTACCATTCTATGGCGGCCCTGCTTATAACGCCAAAATATATTGAAAGGCCCATATATTCTGCCAATAATAGGGGATCTCCCCAGTGTAAAGCCTGAACTAGACCCTACACCATTTGGAATTGGAGTCCCATCAAGTATATTAGCCCAGTTGTCATTCCTCTTGACTTATGATATGCTTTGGCACAAACCAACAACATGTGAGAAAACTACTATCTATTTTTACAAATACAATTAATGTGCATAAAACACAAATACAAAGAAGATGAATAACATGAACCTTAAACAGAACAATGTTACTATTACTCTAGATAAATATCATGTAAAGAAAAGAATCATTAATTGATTGGAAAATAGTTTACAACCAAAAATGATCATTAAAGAATAAAAGAGCATGCAATTTCAAATAATATTTGTGTTATAGATAACAAAGTAGTTCATTTTATTCAAAACATATAAATGCAAACACATACCATTAACCATTACAGGAATAGTCTTGAAATGCCTTATGATACATGTGTGAAATAGTTTCCTGGCTCAAAGAGCTTCTAAGGATTAAGTAAAAGTGTTGATATGCACAATTACAAGAAGCTCTCACTCGATCCAATAGTGGAATATGAAAGCTACTACTTTGTTCTCAAAAGAATAACAATCTCTCTATAACATGATTACAATAGAAACCAAAGTTGAAGTCATGTTTCTTTAGCCATGAGGGTCTACTTATAAGAAAGGAGGTGACCTTTCACCTTCCTATGACTCTTGGACTTCCCTCATGACTCTTAAACTTTTATGTGACCTTTTTACTTCTACATGTATTTTCATTTTCTTTCTATTTTCTAATTAAAACATTTATCATTTACAAAATTATATCTAAAATTATGAAAAACAAAATACATTCATGTGCAAATTTGTGTAATAAGTAGCTCTAGCACTTCGATGTGGAGCTATTTGGTAACATATTCGTACCATGCCTTGTACTCAATTGTTATGTCCTTCACTTTTTGTGCTAGCTCTTGGTCATAATTTATTCTGAACTCTAAATCATATGGCAACATTATCTTTGAATCTACTTATAATTTGTTCCAAAGCATTGTTAGTTTGGTATGTAACTTGACTGGCTCTACAACATATTGAATAATGGTCTACTTAGTCACTAATAAGTATTCTTGACTATTAGCATGCTTTATGGCATCCAAGGCTTCCTTTAGTTCTCGTTGGATGACTTCTCTCAATGTCGCTTCTCTAGGTACACCAATGGAAGGTATCTTGTGTATTCAGACCAAGGCTTCTAATCCAATATGCAAATTTAGATAGGATGATACAGTATTGGTTATGTTATTTCTTAGATATTCATAGGATTCCACAAGCATCTTCATTTCCACTATGTCTATATTATCTTCTATCATGTCCTTCTTTGGAAATTGTGTTAGCGCATTAGAGTATTTAGTGCTCCATTCTTGAATCAAGTCTGCAGCAATGTGAGGAAGTATAAATATCCTCACTCTTTCTTGCAACTCCTTTTGTGTCTCAAATATAAGTGCAAATACTTTATGCAATATTATCATTTATTCATATACCCACTTCATCGTTTCCTCTCATTCCTTTAGTTATTCAAGGATTATGGATTGAAAACCTTCTCTACTAGAACCTATAGAAGAAACACTTTGATTTTCTATAAGGAGTTGTGTGTTCTATTGTTGTGCATCAACCGGTTCTTCGTTCAACCTTCTAACTTTGAGAGTTAGATAATCAATATTCTTCTATGTAGTTGTTGCAAAGGCCATACCTATTGAAGTTATTTATTTTGGATTGGTTCTCGTGTCTGACCCAATATCCCGTTAGGTCCCTATATTACTAGTATAGTACCTTATTGTTGTTAGTGTAACCCTTTATTGTTATTATTGTACCCTTGTAACCCCCATTCTGATATTATTGTGCCCCTAAATTATTATTGTTAGGTCGGCTAGGATTACATTGTGGCCCACTGGGATTACATTATGGCCCCATGGACTCCTATATATAGAAAGGAGGTTTTGTAAATTGAATCATCCAAGAATTGTTCATTCATGTAATGTATTGGAGGTTGTCCCCTCGAAGTGGCTCATTTATAAGGCGTGAATATCTCTTTTCTTCTCTCTTTGGAGCTGGTTACACAACATTTGGTATCAGAGCTTTGGGATTCTAGGTTTTCGCTGCTCCAAACAGGTCATCGTGGCATTTTCGCTATAACTTTTTTTCTACGAAGCTTCAGAAGCTGAAATTTCTAGGGTGCGAAGCTGAAATCTTGAGGAAGGTTGTCTAAAAATTTCAGATCTTGTTTCGCAATATTTGAGGAGATATCATCTGTGGAAGTTAGGTATTTTTTCAGGCTCATAAACAGGTCATCGTGGCATTTGCGCTATAAATTTTTTTGTACGAAGGTTCAGAGTCTGAAATTCATATGGTGCGAAGCTGAAATCCTGAGGAAATTCGTCAAAACATTTCAGAGCTTGGTTCGCAATATTTTTGGAGATATGATTTGTGGAAGGTAGTGCTTTTTCAGGCTCCTGAATTGCATCTCAAAGAGGTGATCGTGGGAAAACTTCAATAACTCTCTCTCTGGGCATTGGATTGAAGTTCCGTAAAAATTGGTCGCAAGTACACAGACTGAAGTTTCTGGGCTATCAATTTCAGAGACAAAGGACAAAACAGTGACACGTGGCAAGTCGTACAAGTTCGCTCTACTAAACCAGTCCAGAATTAGGTCATTGTGGGAGATTGGACACAACTTTATCTTGGAGAATCCAAATCAGGTCAGACCTGTGGCATTTGAAAGAAGCTTCAGAGATCTACTACAGGGCTGAATTTCAGATATCTAAGATTTTCAACTACAGAGATAATTCAATTTCAATATCGAGCTCCTAAAAGCTAGTAAAAGGTGTGTATTTTTTTCCGAATTGCATAAGTCTGGTTTGAAGAATCAAGTTGAATTGATTCCAAGGGCATCTTGTAGAATAGATATCAATATTGGATTCTAAAATGGCCCCTAAAAAGAATTCAACACCCATCAAGCCTTTAGAAGGCTCTACCATGACTCATGAAGATGAAGAATTGCAACATGATCTATCAAAATTACAAGAACACGTGCAACAAATTTCACTCTCGCAAAGAGCAGCAAAAAATGAAATGGAAGTTTTGAAGAAAGGTGTGGAAGTGAAGATGGATGGTTTGAAGAAAGGCATGTAAGCTAATATGGATGGCGTGGAAGTAAAGATGGAAGGTTTGAAGAAAGGCGTGGAAGCTAAAATGGATGGTGTGCAAGCTAAGATGGATGGCGTGGAAGCTAAGATGAATGGCATGGAAGCTAAGATGGATGGCATGGAAGTGGGCATGGAAGATAAGATGGATGACATGAAAGACAACATAGAAAACATGAATAATGATCTAAAAGCATACATGGAAGGCTTGATGACAAGCTTAAAACCAGAAATGATTCCTAATGGCGGAAATATAGGAGAAGAACCTCATGATGAGAACAAAATAAATGTTAATCGTGATTTCATAAACTCGAATGTTGGTGGGAAGAACCACCATATTCCAAA
Source organism: Pinus albicaulis (assembly GCA_034641835.2). Classification (NCBI taxonomy): domain Eukaryota; kingdom Viridiplantae; phylum Streptophyta; class Pinopsida; order Pinales; family Pinaceae; genus Pinus; species Pinus albicaulis. The sequence goes on along the minus strand of JAXQQM020064680.1, from coordinate 1,372 downwards.
AATGGATATGAGGAAGTTTGATGGAAAGGATCCTGTAACATTGATACTACAGATGGAGCAATATTTTGATCTCCATAACGTGCAAAACACACAAAAGGTACGCATTGCAACTTTACATTTAGAACAAAATACATTTGTATGGTATCGATGGCTTTGCTCCCGTAAAAAAATTGTCACTTGGTCAATTTTTACGAGGAAATGATAGCACATTATGAGGATACAAAGAGCAACACCTTCTTTAGCCAATTGATAAATCTCAAACAAAAGGGTTTAGTGGGGCAGCACATTGAGGACTTCCAAAAATTGAATATAAGGGTAACTAATATTCCAGAGGAACACAAGATTGATCTCTTCTTAGGTACTCTAAAGGATAACATCCAACATGAAGTTCATGTTTTGGAACCTGATTCATTGGAGAAGGCATTCAAGTTGGCAAGAAAAGTTGAATGTAAAATTATGGCGACAAGGAAGCCTACCACTCAATTCTATAAAGAAGGAAGTGTTGCTACGCCTAGATTTCCACAACCTACAAGGCTGACACCACAACAATTGGAAGAAAAAAGAGCAAAAGGGCTTTGCTACAGTGGTGATAGCAAATACACTAAAGGTCATAAGTGTGCTGAGAAGAAATTATTTTACATAGATTGTGAAGAAGAAGAAGAAAATGAACAAGAAGAGGATATACACCAGAAACCACCCCTAGAAGAGGAAGAAATGAATCCGACCATATCGTGTAATGCACTGGCAGGAATTACCACTCCTCAAACTCTCAAGATAGAAGGACATATCAAGAAGAAAAAGGTAATAGTGTTGATTGATTCAGGTAGCACCTATAATTTTATTCATTGTAAGGTAGCCAAGGAATTAAATTGTTTCCTATACCCAGCACCAGAATGTCAAGTGATGGTTGCAAATGGAGGAACTATAAATTGCTCTGGAAAATGCCATAACATCAAGCTAACCATGGGAGAATATGTGTTGACTAGTCCAATGCTTTCCATTCCTATGGGAGGTGCTGATGTTGTACTAGGAGTACAATGGTTACAATCTTTGGGGACGGTAGCTTTTAATTTTCAAGAAATTTTCTTGAAATTTTTCTCAGAAGGAAAGGAAGTCGAATTACGGGGTATTGAAGGGAAGCCGGGAAGGATAATAAGCTCTAATGTCATGACAAAGCTTCTAAAGAAAGAACAACGAGGCGTAATTGCACAATTATGCTCACTAGAAGTTCCGACATCAAAATCATCTATTTCTATAGATCTCCAACAAGTCTTGGACAATCATTCCAAGGTGTTTGAAACTCCCAAAGGACTCCCACCTATTCGTGATCATGATCATGCTATTCATTTGATTCCAGGAAGTGTTCCTCCAA
>JAXQQM020073916.1:0-12365 GCA_034641835.2 Pinus albicaulis | reverse complement strand
GTTTCTGCAGTGATGATGCCACCCTTAGCCATCATTGATTATTGTTGTGAAGTCAGGTCTCACGGACAAGACCCAGGTTCAAGAGTTGTGGCCAACAAAGGGGTCCGGTGTAGTCTAGGAACACGCCGGCATTTTCACCCTGCTCCAGAGAGCAGTGCATCTCACCCGAGGCGTGCCGCAACCACATGCAGAAGGGGATGAGATCAATGGCAAGGAACCAATTCGCAGCTCATGAAGGACAGTGCATCGATTACATATACGAAGTTATATACGCAAGATCACTAAATAAGCATTCAGACAATTGCAAATAAAATTTTAAACCAGCATAAACACATTACAGGAACATAAACATCTTATTGAGACAACAACCTTCCATTGTATTAATCTCTTGGCCAAACACATGATTACATGGCATTCTCACTGATAGCTTACAAATCTGATACAGATGGATTTCAGAACAGAAAGGTAGAATAGAGAAGATGAGGAACCCTAGGAAGGTCATGCATGATTCTCCTACGATCGCCTGCGGCCAGTGCCTCCCAATCACGAGCCTCTCAACTGTGATCTCTCTTCTTCCGGTAGAGATTGTTGTTATTTATTCACCCGCTCGCATTGCTCAGTTCCTACGTATGCGTTGTGAGTTACGCCCGACTTCTCTCCTGTTATCTGCGTGTTCCACTTTCTGTCTTTTGCTGTGTGTTTCCTTCATCTGCACTTGTCCCTGTTCTATCTCTAGCTATCGCATGCTTCCGCGCCACCTTGATAGCTCCGCGACTCCTGGTAGTTGCGGCGCGGTCGCGGTTGCCATGTGTATTCATACCGCAACTCAAAAAAGGTCAAAATTCAAAATGTCTTAGCCAAGATTTCAAAACTAAACAAAAACAAGGGCCCCAACAGGCCGCGACCACAATTCCTTGACTCGTCCCCGAGTCAATCACAAATAACAGTCTCCACTTCCATTGCCCCGCTGGCTCCCATGCTCTGTTCTGCTGTGCCTTCACCCCGCGCCCTTTCCTGCTGTGCTCCACCAAGTGGTTGTTCAAACAAGGGCCCCAACTCCGAGACCCTGCGGAGCACTGTATCTCTAAGCTCGGTGAAGTTCGCCACCGCTTGCTGCCATTCCTGCATAAGCAAGTCGGCTTCTTCAGAGATCCAGGTGGCGGCGGCCTCCTCTATAGTCGTCGGGACAGCCTCGAACAGCGTGGCAAGCTGGGCCTCGGCCTTGGCATCCAGCTGTTGTATGGATTCGGCATGGGCTCGGATGGGCGGACGGATTTCCCGAATGACTTGTTTGGCCGCTGCCGAGTCAGCCTCAGTCTGTTGCATTTGAATTTCAAGCTCGTCCGCCTGGGCATAGAGCTGATCTAACTGTGCTGGGTCCGCGGTCTCCTGAATTTCACAGGATATTTGTTGCAGCTGGGCAGAGATAGGTTGCGTCTTGACAGTGAGAGCGAGTGAGCACTCCTGCAGACTGTGCAAAAGGGCGTAAGCCTCGCCCGCAGTGGAATGGAGAGTCGCCTGCATACTAACTGCCTGAGTCTGCTTGGCAGTCACCTGTTCTGAGTGGGAAATCTGTGGATCCGGAAGGGTAGGCCGTGCGGCTAACGCTGCTTGGAGTTCCTGGTTCTCTCTGCATAGACCAGTGAAAGCAGTCCGAAGGTGGTGAGCCTGGGCTGCTACACTTTCCTCCGCTACATTGTCCGGAAGTGGGGCATGATGAGCCCTTGCAGCGGGCCATAATTCGGAGAACACCTGAGCAGTAATGGTGACCTGCCCCTGTAGGTAGGTCTTCTCCCTGGTCAGCTGATGGCGCTGTTCAGTAAGCGCTGTGATCTGGTTGTGCTGCTCGGTACACCGCTGCTCCAGCTCTGAGTGAATCTGTTCGGCCTTTAGGGTCGCCCGCTGAATGAGTAGGTACAGCTGTCCTGTACCCCATGGTTCTGCATTGGTTGTGCTAGGAGCGCCCTGCTCCGGCATCCGTTCCTGCGAAGGTTGGCCACTGGCCACTGATCGGTTTGAGGTCTTAGGAGGATGGACCGGCGTCTGCTGCTGCATTGAGGTGGCCATATCGGACTCCGGCCGGTCTTGCTATGTGGTCTGGTCTGGGGGAGGGTCAGCCGAATCAGCCCCAACATTTGTCAGCCGGGTAGATATAGTAGAGGCAGGATCCTGGGGTGTGGCCACGGGGTCAACCGGCGGTACTACGGCTTCAGTACTGGAGGTGACTTCCACCCCGTGGTCACCTCCGAAAAGTTCGCAGATGAGAGGATCTGATACAGTGGCCGATGAGTTGGATGGATTGGAGGAGGTGGCAGGTGGACGGCCAGTGGAGGGAGCGGTGGACGGGGTGAAAGAGGTATGGGGGAGACGAATTTTGAGGAACTTTGACGGATCGATCAGGGGTTCCTCCGGAATCAACGTTCCTGGGAGTGGAGTGGATGGTGGATCATCGTCGGTAAGATCCACCACTAGATCTGTGACAGCAATGCGGGCCCTCTTGGATGGAGGGGGGTCTGATGGATCAGGTTCTGGGCCCGTTTCGCCCATCGGTGTGATGATAGGGGTGGTAGAGGTGAATAGGTTGGTGGGGATGGGAGAAGTGAGAGGGGCGGTATGGGAGGGAGCAAGAGACCGACCGATCTGAAATTCAGAAAATGAGGGAAACAAAGGGGCACCACTTGAAGCAACTTGGGTTACCATGTTAAGTCGTCGTACCTGGGCATTGAGGTGTTATACGATGGGGACTAGTGATTCGGGCAGGTCCTGTGCGGTCTCAGCTGCATCCTTCAGAGGTCCTGCCACAACCTGTGAGGACCCCGCTGCGCCTGTCTCAGCTGGCCGCTGCGCCGGCATCATCCGCTCAAATTTATATCGAGGGATCCCGTCGCGGATGTGCTTGGTGACCCCTGGCCATGCAGAGACCTCGCGGTGGAAGGTATCATCATTCAACTGGAATCTGAGGGGCGCCATGTGGAAGGTGGCTTCCGGCACGCAAGTTGGGCGGAGGTAAGTGTGCATGTGGCTTACCCCGAACCATACCTGCTAACTATACTCATCCAACAGGTGCCGGGGCACCCGTTGCTGGTTGGCCACCACATCTCTCATTAACCCGTACCACGCCCGAAATGCTTTCGCGTTCACTTGTTTGGTGCTGGGGTCAGCGGACACCTGCCACGGGGTGTACTTCATCGCGAGAGGCTGGCTCGCGATAGTCTCTTCCGGCATCCGGACAGGAGGAGGGTGCCATTTCCACATGGCGAAAGCTAAAATCAAGTAACCGTAAATGAAACTGGTGGTGCATTTATAGTTCTCTTCGCAGGCCGCGAAGAGTTCTTTTAGCACAAAAGAGCACCAATTCAGCCTGACGCCCTGGATACAGTGCTCCGCAATGGAGATTGTATCCAAGGTGCACTCTCCCTTAGTATAGTGCCGCATCGTCTTGCTAGCAATGAGGTAGCAAGCGAACCGAATTTCTGGCTTATTAATCAAATCAATTTTGGCACCTTTGCCCCCCCGGCGGGTGCCATACTTGGTGTACAGGTCTATGTCACCCGACTTTCGAGCGGGCTTGGAGGATGTCTGGCCAGCAGCGGAGACATCCGCGCCATTCTAAGACAGCCCTGTAAGCCGATGAATGTCTTCGGCATGAATTGGGATTTCCTCATTGAGCCACAGGGACCCGTTCTGTATGTGACTGAGGAGGAACCAGGTGCATTATAGGGCCGGTCCCGTAGTTCCAAAAACTGGAAGAGTCCTTAAATTCATCAAGGACGACTGCTGGAGGCCCCTGTATTCTTGTCGCATTCGGCTGTTGGAGCTACTGCCTGGCGTGTAGTGATGCTCCATGTAGGTCTGCCAATGGAGGTGGGGGAATTCAGCTGGGTCGGAAAAGTTGGCATCCATCATCGCTGCACTGTCATACTTACCAACCAGCGACTCTTTTTGGTGGATTCGGCTGTCCAACACTGGTTCAGGAACGGATACGAGAGCCCTCGGCATCTTGGCGTGGCGCTAGTAAACTTGGAGAATTCTTCTGGAGTTTCCTTCTGGGAGCGGTGCGCTTTGAGGCTTCAAGTGCTCTGGAGTCGCTGCAATTTCCAAATTGAACTGGTACGTCATTCTCGAGCTATTGGTCTCCATGCAAGTTATGACATTCCCTGGCACGAGCGGAGTTGATGAGACTCCATAACGACAATTAATTCTTGCTATCTTTCTTGCCTGCGATAATCGTGCGATCAATCGCATGCCTGTGTGTAATCTGACAGTTGCTGACGGCGTCATGGGGATATGGGCGGACGCGATAGGCTGAGGGAACTGCGGGTGATGGAAAATGATTATTGTACGATTACTGTCTACTTATGGTAATTTATGATGCAAATCTGAGCGATCCTACGGACTGACAAAAGGACTGACGGAAATGACCTGGACTGACACTGGCACGGGGATGGATCTTACAAGGACGACACGCTGGACTGGCGCCGTGACACGCTGGACTGGTCCGCCCCGACCACAGTCGGTTGCGGTGATGTACCCGCAACTGACCGGTTATTTGATAGATTACCTATGAACGGAAAAGACTCCCTATGCTCATCCCGGTTGCGGGAGAGTTAATCGACTAAGCTACTCTACGGGTTCTCTCGGTTGCGAGAGTTATTGATGAGAAGTGAAGGGTACCTACTCCTGGTAGGGTTTTAGGCATGCGCCATTCACCCACCCAGGGAGAACTGTACCGTCCAGCTGTGCCAACCGAATGGCTCCTGAGTCGCAGATCTCGATGACAAAGTAGGGTCCCAACCAGTGCATCTGGAGCTTGCCTGGAAACTTCTGGAACCTGCTATCATATAAGAGAACTTTGCCGCCAACTTGGAAGGCTTTGGTTTTGATGTGGCGGTCGTGCCACGCTTTCTGCCTGGCCTTCTGAACCTTCTGGTGGAATTCCGCCAGGAATCGGGCCTTGTCCAGCTCCTGTAGCTCCTGGAGGCGTTCCTGGAGTGACTCCTCTTCTAAGAACTGGAGAGACGTTGTGATCAAAAGACTGGGTACAGTGAACTTGGCGGGAATCACAGCTTCCCAGACATACACCAACTGGAATGGTGTCTGGTTGGTCAAACGTTTCACCGTGGTCCGGTAGGCCCACAATGCCGCTGGGAGACGCTCGTCCCAATCGTCGCGCTGAGCATTGCAAATTTTAGTCAAGCCCTTTTCGAGAATCTTGTTGAATGCTTCCACAGTACCATTGGCCTGTGGGTGGTATGGGCTGCTTTTATGATGCTGAATCATAAATGTGTCCAGTAGTGACTTGACCATGGCATTAATGAAATGCGTACCATGATCGTTGGTCAAGCTCAGCGGAAGACGTCAAACCCATTGATGATTGTGTTTAAGTTGAACGGGCATGATCTGCCGACGATGCTCCATTGCTGCTACAGTCCACAAAGTGAAGTAAATCTGGCGATGGCATTACTCGACACCGGAGTGTCTGACGAGTCAGTGCGATGGGCCTCACAAAATCGCAGCCGCCTGCTTGACATAACACATGCCTTTGGGTGTAGCGGGCTTTCGTCGGTCATGAAAGGCAACCTAAAATCATGCAGCAGACATGCCAGCGCTTACACATAGGCCTTCCCAGTCAGCATATGCGAAGTGCAGCCCTGCAGGCTGGCGGAGCACCTTCCTTGCGGTGGGTTTCGCACCCACATGCCCTCCCGCAACACCACTGTGACATTCCCACATCACCGCTTCCCGTTCGTGATCAAGAATGCATCTGCGCAACACCTCATCAAGGCCCAGTTTGTATAGCTGCCCCGCGATCAATTGGTAGTCGGCTGCCCGGACAACTAGGTGGCGTTTCTGGAGTGGGGTGTAATCCTGGGGGCATTGTCCCGTGGTTAGATAAGTGGCAATGTCAGCCAGGTAATCTGGTACTGCTTCGAATTGGAAGAGGTCGGCATCCGGCAGCTGATCGTCCAACGAGCCTTCATTCTCTCCCGTATGCAACCTGGATAAATGATCAGGACCAACATTCAACCTGCTAGGCTTGAAAATCACCTCAAACGTGAATTCCTGGAAAAGTAGAAGCCAGCGACATATCTGTCCTTCCAACACAGGCTTATTCACCAGATACTTCAATGCAGAATGGTCCGTGAAGAATGTGAATTTGCTGCCCAGAAGATAGTGTCGAAACTTCTGGAGGGAGTACACCATCACCAACGCCTCCCGCTCGGTCGTGGTGTAATTCTTCTCTACATTCGATAACCGACGGCTGGCGAAGTATATGGGGTGGTCAACTATCGTCTCCCCTGGTTGCGCCAATATCGCCCCGAGTGCAATACCGGACACATCAATATGCACATGGAACTGCTTTTCCCAGTCAGGATGCACATGTATGGGTGTCGTCGCCAACTTCTCCTTCAATGTGTCAAGTGCCTTCCTGCACTCCGCCGTCCACTGAAACACTTCTGACTTCCGCAATAGTTTCTCCAAAGGGGCCATAATTTTTGCGTAGTTGCAAATAAACCGTTTGTAATACCCTGTGTGCCCGAGCAGTGCCCGCAACTGCTTCACAGTCTCGGGGGCCTCCATGTGGACGATGACCGCGACCTTGGCGGGATCAACGCAGACCCCTTGCTTGCACACCACGTGGCCCAAGAGTGTGCCGAATGGAACTGCAAAAATACATTTCTTCAAGTTCAAGGAAATCTGCAGCTGGCGACACCGGTCAAACATAATACGCAACAGCGAGGCGTGTTTCTTCAACAGACTGTAGACAGTCCAGTCATCCATGTAGACCTCTAGGAACTTGTGAATGTACTCCCGGAAAGCAGCAATGACAATCCGGGAAAACACAGCCGGTGCGTTCTTCAGACCAAACGGCATAACGTGGTATGCGAATGATCCCCACTCGGTGGTGAATGTCGTCTTTGCTTTGTCTTCCTCGGCAATGCGCACCTGATGGTAACCCGAAAACCCATCAGTGAATGAATAAGCTTCATTTCCCGCAATGTGATCTAGGACTTCATCGCTGAGAGGAGTGGGAAATGGGTCGTGGATGCAGGCATTGTTCAGGCTCCGGTAATCTACACAGACACGGATCTCCGCTTTGTCCTTCTTGTTCTGGATGACAATGGGACTCACCCACTCGGCTTCTTCTACTGGAAAGATGAGACCTGCAGCCAGCATCTTGTCAATCTCCATCTTGACCTTCTCTTTGATACGTGGGTTCAACCGGTAGGGTCGGTGCTTCACCGGCCTGGCCCCCGGTTTCAACGCGATGCGCATTTCGCCCAGATCCCCCTTGATCCCCTTCAGGTCCGCAACCGAAGACGGGAAAAAATCTTCGTATTCCCGGAGGAGGCTGAAAATTTCTTTTGTTGTCTCCTCGTCCCAGTAATCTCCCACCGTTGCGAGCTTGGGTCTCTCGTCTGTTCCAATGTTCATCTTCTTTGTCTTTAGGGGCTGTAAATGGACTCCTTCAGTCGTCGGCTCTTCACTGATGCTCCGCTCGCCTTCCCTTTCGTCAAAATAGAGATGCCTGAGGTCCTCTAGACTATCATCATCTGGATCGCTGTCAATCCGGTGGCAAACCAACTCACGCCTGACCTCAGGTCGTGACACAACCAAGCCCCCGTCGGGCTTGGGATGGCGGAAAAACAAGACCTCCTTGATTGCCTGTAGGGCCTGAGACTCCTGCGCCATCTCCCCTTCGAACAAGAAGCACCAAACGAACTTGTCCGTAACTGCCTGCCAAGAGCGGGTTCCCCGTTTCCACTCTTCCTCCAGGTACCAGGCCTAGGGAATTATGCCCAGGGAGTTGATAAACCTATGGACCCACAGCTCCTCAGGGTACCGGGTGCTACGCCACTATTCCTCGTAGGCCCGCAAATGGTGTCGCGGGTCGGAAGTTCCATGATACTTAAGCGTACTGCAAGGTCCTTCGTCCTCTTTAAAGCGTGCCCGCAGAGCATCCGCCACACACTCCCATCGCAACAGAGTGTTGCGGTGATTTTTCCACCATCGGGCCGACGTGGATTGCAAGGCCACATCCAAAAGTGGTATCCGGCTTTCAGCTGGGACCAGGTCTTCCACCTTGGCAATAAAAGTATTGACTGCTTGCATGTTCGACAGGGTGGGATATCCGCGGATCTCAGTCCCTACCCACCGGACTTGGGCAATGGAAGCACATCTCCGCGTGGTGGTCTCATACCCCCCTTGCTGCCAGTCTTCCCAAGCGAGTTCGGATCCGAGCTCCGAGCTCTGCACACTCCGCCAACTGACAGAGCCAGTCGCGGTCGGGTTAATATAATCGTCCCGCTTTCCTGCGGTCATCTGATAAAGGTGGTCCATCATCTGAGCATCCTCCCGATTGTCCACTGTTTCCGTATATCACGGGCCTTGATACGGGTTGAGGGGCTGGGTGACCCGTACCTCCCCATCCTCAAAGATCATCAGCTCCTTTTTAAGGTCGATGATGGCGTAATTCTCAAAAGCCCAATCAATGCCGAATAAGGCGGGATAGGGATCCTTGTCGCCCATGATATCAATAACCTCAAAATCGATGTATGTCTTCACCCCCGCAACGTTGACCTTGACACCCTCGAGCCAGCCGATTGGCAGAATGCAGTACTGGTTTTCCATCCTGAGTTGGATCGGTGAGTAGGCTAGCTGTGGCCTTCCAAGAGCCTCCCATGTCTTCCATGGTAGAATGTTGACGTCGGATCCCAAGTCCAACATGGTGTTGCTGATTTGGAATCCCGCGACCTACGTGTTAAGCCGGAATTCTTTTCCTGTTCGTTGCTTGTTCCGTTTGACGCGCTGCACGTATTGAGGGGCAGCGTTCGCCAAGTCTCTAAGTTCTGTGTGCCCCTGCAGTGCTCCTTCCAAAGCATGCTTGAGTTGCTGTCGCAGCGCAGCGTTGTCAACAATCCTGAGGAATAGCCGGAGCCAATCCTCGACCACAGTACCTGCGACGTTCTGCGCACCAGATTCCGGTAGCATGGGCTCCTCCAAACCTCCCTCGTTCCGCAACTGGACGAACGCCTCAACTGCCTCCTGGAAATACTTCTTCTGGACTTCGGGCCTGATCAACTTCTTCGGGGATGCCGGCCGAACCACTCATGCGGGCTCCTTCCTGTGGGCATCCTCTCCAGTCTTCTTTCCGCCCCTCGTCACGATCGCGATGTTCTGCATTTCTGGGGTTGCGGTCCCTCGCGGCTCTGAGTTTATCATATTTGCTCCCCTTTGCCTCGCCTGTTCTTCCCACTTCTTGATGAGCTCCGGACAGTGCTCCGTAGCGTGGGCGTTGACCCGGCACTGGGAACACCAGGTTCGTCGCGGGAGGAGACATTCTCGAGCCACGTGACCCCCCTGGTCACAGTTAGCAACGCTGCGGACCTTGCTTTGTCGGCTACGCTGCATCTTGTGCGCCCTCTTCCCCTTGGGCTCGTTCACCTTACAGCCAAGAGGGGCAGTCAATCGATCCACAAGGCGTCTGAAGCCTGCCTTTGCTCAGTGTTGTGAGTCGTGGAAACGAAAAATTCAAATTAAAACGTGTACATTATTCGGGACATGGTACTTCACCTGTGTTGGGCTTGTCAGGAAAATCTTGGCGTCCAGGCAAATCTGCAGTGCTTGTGGTGGAAGGCAGTTGAGGTGGGAACCAGCGTCTGGCTCCCATTCTTACAGTGATATATCCCTGGATTCATCGCATACCCGGTCGTGCCCTGGTTCTTTGCGTGAGGTCACAGCTCGTGCCCACTGTGAGGACACATGCTCGGTTGTGACCTAGAGTACCAAACGATGGTGTCTTGAGGGCTGCCCCCGATATTCTTGGGGTAGCCATATAACTTCAATCATGCTTTGTAGCTGTCTCTGGGATCTTCTGTTGGGTGAGAGGGGTTCGTGTCAAGAGGAGCAGAGCCTTGATGAACCAGTCCCTCTGGTGGTTTGGATCGATCGGGTAGCTAAGTTTCCCGATCGCATCCTTGAATCGCCACATCAACTCCCACGCGGTCTCACCTTCCTTCTGCTTAATTTCCCACAGCTCTGACAGGCCCTGCTGGTCTGTCTGGGGAAGCTTGAATTCGCGGACAAAATCCCGCTTCACGTCCGCAATTACGGGGTTAGGATGAGCCTCGGACCACTTAATAAACCATCGCAGAGCCCTCTCTCTGAGCGTGGTTTGGAATTCTATTAAATTCCCTGCATCTGGCGTCTGGCGAACCCTCTAGATGGCTTCGCACAGGTACCAGTGTTTCTCTACATCATCATTTCCCCGGCCAGAGAACTCTGGATACCGGGTGAAAGATCCAACCATGTGTGCTTGCGGAGAATTGACTAGGATAAAGCCTCCAGGTCCTGGTTGCGTAACGGTCCCACTAGGAAAAATACCACTACTAGTAACGATGTTGTTACCGGACGTTACTGACGCTGATGAACTATTGTATGACCGACTCAATGCTTGTAACTGAATAAAAATATTACTTAAAGGTTGATACAATACCAGGGGAAGGTCGGGATCCTGGCCATGCAGAAGGTGGGAAGCAGGGCTGCCTGGAGGGGTGGGTGTCGTCTGATCTTGAAACATCCACTGCATCACGCCGTGCAATTCATCATCGAAGCTCTCTTCGGGCTGCATCTTTCCATTATCTTCACTAGTCATTACTTCTCTTTCTCGCGTCGCTGGGCTCCCATGCACCCACTGCACTTCCACCGCTGTCCCATCTTCTTCCCGGGTATCCAAACCCATAGTTCTTGTCCTCTGAGGTGCCTCCTTCTGATTTCTCCTCTCGATCTCTCTTCTCTTCAAATCTCACATTACCCTTCTTCGCCACCTATCAGCGATCTGTGCCCGCCGATGTGCACGTCGCTCCCGCAACTTGCATGCGGCTTCAACGTCCATTCCCCGCTCCCCACTTTCACATTCTACATAGCATCGGTCCCCTCAACCCTTCCCCCAGTACGGGAGGTTTACGCTTCCATACTCGGTTTGTGGAATTCAATCAACCCTTCGTCCACCATCAGGGCTTTGATCCACAGCGAAATCTCCTTCAACAGCTTCCCTCTTAGCCCTGAGTGGAAAACAGCCTCGGCTTTCGAGAAGGATTGATAGAACTCAGCAGCAAACTCCACAGTGTATCCTTCCAACATGGTCCTTACCCAAAAATCCACCGCGCGGGTTAGTTCAATGTCTACCTGATGTAGTGCCACCAGATCTTCGTGCGCCCACCTGCGGTTTATCTTCCGCAAGCCTTCTTGGGGCACCGTCGCACGTAACCTCCGCAACCAATTGTAAAGGTCCATAGGGAACCTTCCCCAGAAAATTTCGTACGTATCACTGGCTGAGTCAGAGAAAAGAACAAGCTCCCTGATCGCCGCCTCCTTTTTCTTGGTCAGCTCGGCTTGCTGAGCAATGAACTGGTCAAGATGATCATCCCACCATCGCCGTATCTCTCCTTCAAAAATCCTCGATACCATGATCTAGGTCCCCTCAGAACATGCAGGTCCCGGCAACGGAACCATTTGTTGGCGAGAAGTCAGGTCTCGCGGACAAGACCTAGGTTCAAGAGTTGTGGCCAACAAAGGGGTCTGGTGTAGTCTAGGAACACGCCGGCATTTTCACCCTGCTCTGGAGAGCAGTGCGTCTCACCCGAGGCATGCCGCAACCACATGCAGAAGGGGATGAGATCAATGGAAAGGAACCAATTCGCAACTCATGAAGGACAGTGCATTGATTACTTATACAGAGTTACATGCGCAAGATCACTAAATAAGCATTCAGACAATTGCAAATAAAATTTTAAACCAGCATAAACACATTACAGGCACATAAACATCTTATTGAGACAACAACCTTCCATTGTATTAACCTCTTGGCCAAACACATGATTACATGGCATTCTCACTGATAGCTTAAAAATCTGATATAGATGGATTTCGGAACAGAAAGGTAGAATAGAGAAGATGAGGAACCCTAGGAAGGTCATGCATGATTCTCCTGCAGTCGCTCTGTGCGTCTTCCTCTGTCACGAGCCTCTCAACCTCTTCAGCCTCCTCTTCTTCCAGCAGGGTGACTGTTATTTATTCACCCGCTCTCGCGACTATTAGTTCCTCTGTGTCTGTTCTTCAGTTGCTCCCAGCTTCTCTCCTGTTATCTGCGTGTTCCACTTTCTATCTTCTGCTGTGTGTTTTCTTCATCTGTACTTGTGCGTGTTCTATCTCACATTGCTCTTAACCACCTTGATAACTCATGACTCTGGTAATTCTTGGCGCAGTGGGTGCATGTGTCTTCATCTTTACAACTCAAAGGTCAAATTCAGAAATGTGCTTAAGATTTCAAAAACTAAACAAAAGCAAGGGCCCCAGCGGTT
>JAXQQM020090224.1:0-36854 GCA_034641835.2 Pinus albicaulis | reverse complement strand
AAAAATATTATATTTAAACTTAAAAATTCAGTTTCTCATAAACATCTTGGAGTTCCGGGCCAAGTAATAGCTCATTGGAAAGGAAAAATTATTATCTAAAAGATAGCATAGGTGTCAAATTGAGAGGATGCCTCTAAGATAGTAAAATACATTTTTTAATGTGACTGATCATTAATTAGTGCATAATTTGAGGTAGGGTGGATAGGCTTCTCCTGTTAGGCTTCTTCATGGTTTTGGCTTCTTCATTTTTTAACACCTTCATCATAGGATCATATTGAAATAAATGAAAACCTTGATTAACAGAGGGTATGTAACAATCCTAGTAAAAAATCCATGTAATAAAATTAATAAAGTAAAAATAAGACCAAGGTCATGGGACACGTATTCCAAGATGAATGTTGGGAAAAAAAATTCTATCAAGTGTTCATTTGGTTTATTATGGCTAAAGTAAATTGACAAAGGAAATGACAAAGGCATTTGAAAAGGAAATTAGGAGAAAAGGAAGGTGAAAGGTCACAAGTTGCATGTGAGGAGTAAAATGAAGGAAAATACTGGAAAATGAAGAAAATGGTGGCCTCGTTGATAAAAAGGCTTTTGAGGATCAAAAGAGGGTATATTTTGTCACTTAGCCTTGTAAGTCTAGTTTTGGAGCTCTCTCTCTCTCTCTCTCTCTCTCTCTCTATTGTACACTTCAAGAATTCTTGGAGCACTCTAGAATTGGATCAAGGAAATAAAAGGAAGGAAAAAGAATGTAAATGGAAGAACATTTCAAGCAAGGAAGAGAAGGATCAAGCGGCTATAACAAGATTAGTTGTAGGTATCAATTTTCATGTGTGATTTCCTTGTTAAATGTGGCATGCATGGTACATTCATGTGTGTTCTTGGTTCTCTTGTTTTCAATGGCATGGTCTTTGCGAGGTGTGATAATTCCCATCAACCTTTCCTTTCCATTTCTGGATAGTCATGGTGTGGTGGGTTCTCTTTTATTTGGTTGAGCTGGATTTCTGGATGGACTCGAAGTTGAGTGGGGTGGTCCTAGGATTATTCAAAAGTCTTAGGAATCCCAGGATGGGATACACGATAAATCCTAGTTGTGAACACCTTGAATGAGCCTAGGAATCTCGATATGTGATACATGATAAAGCTCAGAGGTGAATACCCTTGATTGAGCCTAGGAATCCTAGGATGAGATACAAGATAAATCTCACAGGGGAATACCCTTGATTGGGCTTAGGAATCCCTTGCCTGGTTTTGGTGTGGTACATGATAAAGCCGAGAGGGTGGAGACCTACTATGGCTAGGAATCACTTAAAGGTAATAGCGGGATACATGGTAAAGCTGAAAGGTTGAGACAAAAAAAAATTTCATGCTTTAGGTGGAGAGATATGGAGACATCCATGCTTGTTTAGGGCCTAGTGATCTGGTAGGTATTGTGGTAAATCCTGAGGAAGCCCTGGTTGGTTTTTTTTTTATTCCCACATTCATTCTTTGAATATGGCACAGGGGTGATTGGCTAAAAGAAATATTTGGTTCAACCCAATATATGGTCGGGTGGTTCGTGGAAGTACTAGACTTAGTTAGCCTATGCGTTCATTAATAAGAACTACTTCTCCTTGGTATTTCATGTGTAAATTTAACTTTTCATATGTGGTTTTCATGGATGCTATATCGTTGCTATTTCTCTTGGTTATATGCTAGTTATGAGTATGTCTTATGATATACTTGATGTATGGCTCTCATCATGTTTTGATAAGTATATTAATGTACAATGAATATATGACCTAATTATGAGACCCCTATGCTCAGATGTGTTGTTATGACCTGTAGATTACATATTTGTGACATGTTTGACGAAATGCATGTCATGGGTAGTATGGTTCATATCAAGTACTTATACCCGTACGTACAATTGTAGCTTGGTTACATTGTTATTTATCAATTCTAAAGGTTTCATGGAGTTATGGGTAGAAACCTAAGAGCTAGCGCTAAAAAAGTGGTTAAGAATCCAAGGTTGTTGGCTCAAAATTGCCTGGAAAATTCCACAGTCGTGTGGCATGCATTACTGTGGGAGAAACTGGAAGGCCTCAGTCACATGCATGGCATGTCATGGGAGTGACTGAGGATCTAGATTAGTAAAATGATAGGTTACCTCAGGGGCTGGTCACCTGGAAGGGTTGGTTGGCTCCTAAAGGTTAGATTGATTTCGTTATATCGGTTCCAGTTTCTTAATTGTACATGTGGAGTTCAATCACATCATAGTATCCTCTCGTCACATGTTTTCCTTAATGGACACGTTAGCTTGGGAAAATGTGGGAGGAGGGTAGTTACAAGTATCATATGTTTTGAAGGTCGTATAATATGCGTTGAGTTGTTGATATATGTATTTAAGGCTTAATGGTATGTACAAAATATGATCTATTTTGAATTTCGTGCATTGGTTTATTTTATATGACATAAATTGGAGTTGATACATGTTTTTAATTAGTTTATGCTCTTTGATGTCATATGTTTCCATTTCTTGAGTCTTTAAATGGTGTGTTGATTTGGTAAATTAAATGTTGTTCATTATTTCTTTGAAGACCATGCATATGGTTAATTACATATGCTCCAACTCTGATTCATTATGTTTGTTGGTTCACATTTGAAGTATTGTTTTTTTTTTGTTTTTTTTAAAACAGTTCAAGGGACATATCTAGTTGGTGTTGCAAGTATTGTGACTATTTAGCACCTATTTCATAATTTCATAATGCATTCACTCATCTCCATAGTTGGAGTCTATCAAAGAGAACTACCTTGAAAGGTCCAGAAAGATAAAGCACAAGCTCATTTTTAATGAAATTTGGAAAGGATTTTATGAAGGAGAAGGTGACAAACCTCCAGAAAATCCCACTTCAAGCAAAGAGCTCGCCATATGCGAGAAAAAGAATAACAAGGCCTATGCCTTGATTTCAACATCAATCAATGAAGAGGTGATTTTTCATATTACACCACTATAAATGTCTTTTAAACTCTAAAGAATCCAAAATATTTATATGACTCACAATATAATCTTGAAGTAGTCCAATTAATGATCAAATTATTCAATCTTGAAGTAAAATATGATGATCCCCTTGCCTTATCCTCTAAAATAAGAGCGATTATGCATGATCTAGAAGGTACCAATGTTAAAATAGATGTTCCTCTAACAACTTTCATCAAGGCATTGTATCCCACTTATTCTCATTACCTTGAGTCAAGCCACTAACAAACTTAAGGAGGTTTCCTTTGACTCTCTTGTGGAAAAGTTCGTTGAAAGAGAGAAATCCTTTAGGAAGACGAAGACGAATGCTCAGTACTCTAAAGAAGTTGTGTTCCTTACACAAAAATATAAGAATTACGCACATGATTATTCTAGAGGAAGAGGTGGTAGAAGAGGATGTGGAATGAAAAATAATAAAGGTAAGGGGACAAACATTATTAAGGAGGAATACTTTATCTTCACTATATTTGATGCAACAGCAATAGACATGATGCTTCCATATATAATCTCTCTTGGGATAAAATCAGATAGGATAGAAATGAAGTGAAACAAAAATCACCATATCAAGGGAAAGGTAAAGCACTTGAATCCACTTATCATACTGTGGCACATTGTAATATTAGAGTAATTGAATACTTGCTTAGTGCTTCACTTGATTCATGGAAAGATGCTGGTTTCTTGATTCAAGAGAAAATTTCCACGTTAATTTTAGAAAATATTTCTTTGAAGAATTCACTGATAATGTTGATTGAGTATTCTACTCTGTAGACAAGTCAAAAGTCAATCCATCCACGCTTAACACCATCAGGCTCAAATTTCCCAGTCTCCCTGATTTTATTCTACATGATGTTATATACATCTCAGAGTTGTGGAGAAACTTCTTGTTCTTGGTTCACATCCGCCAACAAGGATAATCCATTCACATGTTTGATGTCAAGGTTCAAGTTAGAAATGGACCAGACATCTCACTTGTCATAGTGGGATAGAATAAGAAAGACTGCTAAAGTTGCAAGGAACCTTTCCTCGTGCACAAAAATTTGCATAAAATTATCAATATGATGAAGGTACATTAACATCTAGTATCTTATGAAGTGTTGTATTTGGACATCTAAACTATGAAAATCTTCGTCTATTGAAGAGAAATAGTGTTACTAGTTTTCCAACCATTCCTAGGAAACTTAAGCAGTGTGATGATTGTATCTTAGGAAAACACAACAAACAATATTTTCATGATTCTAATTCCATAGCACATAGAAATCTTGAATTCATTCATTCTGAATTGTGTGTCCCTATGTCTATTCCTTCTGCAAAAGGTACTAAATACATGATGAATTTTATTGATGACTACACCAGAATGTGTTGGGTATATTGATTGAAGAATAAATCTGAAACTTTCAAAAAATTTCATGCATGGATTGAAAATTATACACAATTTCATATTGGTTCTTTTCATACTGATAATGGAAAATAATATACCTCAAATGAAATTTAAAAGTATCATTTCCAGCATGGGATCAAACATCAAACAACAATGCCTTATGATCCTTAACAAAATAATGTAGTTGAAAGAATGAGCACAACAATCTTAAATATGGTACATTCAATGATGATTTTAAAAAATGTAAAGTTGATGTTTGGGGCCGATGCAATTCTATGTGAAGTATATATTAAGAATAAGTTTCCATCTCATGCTCTATAAAACAAGACTCCCTTTGATATGTGGTATGGCCACATTCCTTAGGTGACACATCTGAGGGTTTTTTATTCCACCAACTATGCCTTGATACCTAAGGAACAAAGAAAAAACTTGGTCCAAGGAGTCAAAAATATATCTTATTGGGGTACTAAGATACCTCCAAAGCATATCATCTCTATGATGAAGAAAATAAAAATTTTGTATTATATAGAGATGTAATATTTCTTGAATCTCCCAAGAATGATAATGTTGTTGAATGGAAAATTGATTGCTTGGACAAATTCAGACATGCAAAATCCTTTTAGGAATTTGAGAATGAGATTCCACATATTGAAGGGGGGATCCCTATCTTGGATCAATCTATGGAATTTATTTCTAAAACACTCTCTCCCCATTATGAAGCTCTAGCCACTAATCAAAAGGACACTTTGAGTGATGTGATTGAGAGAATTAGAAGGCTAAATCTTGACTCAGTTTCATCTCGGTCAACTAAACAACCTAGGCCATCTCAGAAAGGTCCTCCAAAATGGCTCACAAAGACCTGATGAGGTTGGAAAGATAGGAACAAGAACCTTTGCTAGACATGATAGACGTGATGTATATGATTCTGATTCACCTATTGATATGGATGTTTCTTATGATTGTGAATTAATTTTTTTTACAAATTTTTGAAACAACTTCCTTCAAATAATTTGCTTCTCATGATGAATGGAAAGAAGTAATGCATTAAGAGTATGATGCTCTGATAAAGAATGTAACCTAGAATTTTTTGGACCCTCCATTAGGAACCAAACAAATTGGCTCCAAGTGGGTCTTAAAGAACAAGTATAAAGCATATGGCTCACTTGAAAAGCATAAAGTTAGGCTTATGGTGAAAGGTTTTTCATGGAAGGAAGGGGTCTATTATGAGGATAATTTTTCCCCAAAACAAAATGGGCTACCATCTAGACTTATTTTCCCTTGGAAGCTTAAAATAGTTGGAAATCCCATCAAGTGGATGTAAAAATTCTTTCTTGAATGGATATATGAAAGAGAATATTTTTATGTATCAACCAGAAGGATTTGATGTGAAGGGAGAAGGGCATAAAGTATGCGAACTTGTAAATCCTTGTATGGTCTCACACAAGCACCACGATCTTGGTACGAGATATTGACTAAGCATCTTCTGAAACTAAATTTCAAACACTATGATCTTGATGATGCAAATTTGTTTGCCAAGAAAGTTGGAAAAAAATTGTATATTTGTGATGTATGTAGATGATCTATTGATGATAGGGAAAATGAAAATTATATTTCATCCATAAAGAAATAATTAAGGATAGGTTTTGAAATGGAAAGCCAATTAGCCATCCATGTCTAGTAGCCTAGTATCCAAGCCCATGAGCCAAATCGAGTAGCCTAGTGGAGTAGCCTGAGATGAAAGCAGAGTAGCCAAGCCCAGCTATGACCAGCTTACAATGATCGGCTATCAACAAGTACATTCTAGCAATGAAACCTAATTGAAATCCTTTGATAACTCTAATGGAAAAAAAAATTAAGGCTCACCTCCATAAAAGGAAAATAATTTAAGGATGCAACAAAGTACATACAAATTGTACGAAGTCTTAACAAGCTAACTACTACCAGATGGATATTTCATTTGTTGTTGGAATCCTCTCCAAGTTTATGAAAAATATTTGTGTGGTTCATTTCTCTACTTCAAAAATATTTATAAGGTACTTGAAGGAGCTTAATACTTTGGACTCAAGTGTACACAGATGGATGACTTCGGCTTGATTGGATACTTTGATTCATATTTTGATAGAGATAAAGAAAATGGAGTATCTACTTCAGGATATTGTATAAGTCTTGGATCAAGATTTGTCTCCTCAAGGTTGATGAGCTCTGTCATAAGACATATTTGGAGGGGTTATAGTCACCTTTTTCCTTCTTAGATATCTTTTTATTTCATTTTTATTATTATTTGGGTTTATGATGCTAGTATAGGTGGTGATTAAGGCTAACATACTCTAAGTGCCTAATATAAGGTTTAGTGCAGAAAATCATGATTTATTAAGCACTTTTATAAATATTTTATCACAAAGACTTGAAGGAGACAACAAGGAGAAATTATTGGAGGATTGTCCACCCTCAAAGGCAGCCGATGGAACCCAAGGATTCTCTCTAAGAAATTCAAATTCCACAATCAACCAAAGGATCCCCAAGGATTCTCTCCAGCAATTCGAATTCTAGAGGCATCCCAGCAACTCAAAGAGGAGAGCACTCAATCTTGGTTTACTTGGAGTCCAATGGACTCAATCACCATTTTCTAGGGAGTTGTTGGTAGCTGCCCTATAGAATAAATAGAGAAGAGCTAGAGCTAGGAAGAGTTAGTCTATCCTAGTCTCCATTCCATTCAGAATTATCGTTGTGAATTATTGAAGATTTTTGTTTTACTCAGGGGTCAAAACTTTCAGAGATGTATGCAGTTAGTCGTTTATGAAATGAGCAGAGTGATTTCATTTGATTGATTTAAGTTTAGAGGGCTAGGCTTGTGGGTTAGGGCCCAATCCATGTGTCATGTTAGGCTCCCATAGTTTGCAATATTGGCAAGAACAAACGCTACAGGGCCTACATCAAAACCACTTTCAAATCATAGGATCTAGCCTTCCTGGATTCAGAGAGGGATCTCTCTATATGTGTTTTAGAATGATATGGTTATAGGCTCATGCTATGATATTAGGCTAGTTATGAAGCACAAGGGATTTGTTTTGGTTTTGGTTAGGTAGGATATCATCAAAATAAAGGAAGTGTTTTGAAGGGTAAAGGTGTGAGTAAGTTGAAAGAATGGTTCAGCTGATAGGATAGGTAAGAGACAGTATCAATCCATTCGGCTATGGAATCACAAAAGGATTTAATTTCACAACAAGTTTCAAGAGTGGTCCATGGGGCAAGTCATCTATATCAAAGGATCTCTTTAGATTGATTTGTGATATGGAACATTAAAAGTGTTGTGAAAGAAGCAAAGCTAATAACCATTTAAGAATCTATTAACTTCACTAAACAAGAAAAGCCTTTCAAAGTAACTGTTTGAAGCAGGCCAAAGGGAAGGGCAAACCATAGACTTCTTTGGGAAAATTTTTACTAAAGCACACTTTTCAGACAACAATCCAGTAATCTAACATATTACCTTTAAAGTATAAAAAATTTAAGATAAACATAAAAACGTAGCCTAATATCGATAAGGACTAGAACCATCCCGCTTTCATCATAATTCAAGGGAACTCTTCAAAGCTTGGCCGTTGAGGAAGAAACTAGAGGATGTATGAAGCATAGACTTCCCTAGTTCAACTCTACTTAGCAAACCTTTCAAGAACATTCAAGGAATGTTAATCTCAATTTTTACTCAGCAAGACATGGGCTCACCAACATTCCTTGACTAGTTATACTCTATTGAATTATCCTCAAATGCACAATTAGAAGAAAACATAAAGATAAATCTTATAAGTGAGAATTAGGGTACCTTTTAAAGTAAATCCTAATCTAAATTTGTTTTTCTTTATCAGAGAAGGTGGAAAGTATGAAAACATAAGAAAAAAAACAATTAGAGTAAGAAAAACAAAACCATTGACATAGACTAGGATCCCATAAATCAGCTTGTATATTTTATGTTCAAACTAGTTACAATATTTAAGTCCAATAGGTCTTTACAGCTCCAAATTCTCTTCTCTGGATAATATTCTTCAATTACTCAACAGAGCTTCAGCAACTTCAGCAACTATTTACATTCAATAAGTATCTAACCAAAAACAATATTGGGCTCCTCATATGATATATATAGGTAAATTGAGGAGGTGGAGTGAAAGGAAGGTCTAACTATTCAATTAATACAGAGTAAATGCTTCTCGACCTTTGGGAGGCCTAATGGAGAAGATATCTAATGTCTTAACTCTGTTAATTAGTTTTTACATTAACTTTCATCTACTTCAGTCACTTTTGTTGACATTTGAGGCTTTTGGTAGCTGGTAATTACTTTCTGAGTTGTCTTTGGAAATATCTCTGACTGTGCATTAACTTTGTATGCTTTTGAGGAAAATAAACTTGTAGGTGGCATTTTTGATCTTTGGAAGAGTAAATAGCCTATATGGTCTGGAAATTAAGGCTGCATTTTGCTGATTTGTCATGCTTTATGGCTTTAAACACTGATTTTAGCCTTTGATTTGATTTAAGGCCTCTCTAATTATCTTTCTTCTTTATTCACTCTGTTGACTGATTTAGTTTTGAATCCTTTGTCTTTAAATGTGCTTTATCTTTAACTTTCACAGGTTAAGTCTTTAATCTTTGGATTTATGCTTTAACCATTATCTTTCACTAATCTTCCTTGTTTTTCTTTTGTGTACAGGTGGCTTGGCTTCCTTCTGCGCTGGAGGGTTATGCTTAATCAACGCTCATGAGATGCTGATCAAACCCTTGAACTTGAACCCTGTGACCTTGTTTTATTCGTAATTTCTCCCTGAGGATCGTCATCCTCATCTTTTCTTGCCAGTGCTCTAACTATGGGAGGGCTGGCTTATCTGTCTGCCATTAAACCTACAACTCAACATAAAACATTAACAAATCCTACGTCTTTTGGATAAAACTGCTTTGGAGGCGTTGGTGAGGCGTCGGAGGAGAATTGAGGGAGGGATGCACAAGCAGAGGCTTCCATAGTTAGATTGGTAGTAAAGGGAGAAAATTTAAATAATGGTGCTGAATGAGAAAGGGAGAGTTGTTTTGCAAAAACCGTAGAGGTGGCTTTCACGCAAGGCCTGTGGAGCGATAAACGGTTTTCCTGAATTCGAACGCGATATGTCAAGGCGTTGGACACTTGTCTAGGCCTATAAAACTTATTTCACATCGATTTGGGCCATTAACCCTTTTCTGAAAATCGTGTGCGAAAAGGAACCATCGGGATCCGACGATCCACTAAGAGAGGTGAGGCACGATTGGGAAAGATGCATGGGAGAGGGAAATGGTGGAGGACAAGTTGGGTTGAAGGTGAATGGTCGTCGTGTAGATAGGAAGGGGTCCGGGCAGGATGTGGGATGTGGTCCTGGGCTTCAGTAGCGCAATGTTTATCGGGATGGAAAGGTGGGAGATGCAGCGATAACCGTAAGATCTAGGAGATCTGCGGTTGAGATCGGTTGCGGGAGGAACATATAAGAGGTCTAGTTGGGTGAGTGGAGAAGGGGGAAAACATGATTGCTGTTGGATCAATCAAGATCAATGGTGGGATTTTCTTTTGAGGATGAACTTAGTTGGGGTGGGTAGAATGGTGAGAGTGAGCACGATCGCACGATGACCGTCAGATCAACAAGATCTACGATGGAGATCGATCCATGATAATACATAGCGCGGAGAAATGAAAGATAAAGGACGAGGGCTAGAGGTAAGCATGGAGGTAAGGGCCTATGGGGAATGGATAGGACTAGGGTTAGGATGAGAGGGTTTTAGGCTTTAGCGGACGGTTGCAGCGCTAGGTTGTATGAAATAGAAGGGGGTAGGGCTTGAACTAGAAAAGGGGCTTAAGGCCTATTTTCACAATAGTCGGACTTAGGCCTAAAACAAAGGTTTCTTGGCCTTTTTTTATTGTTCCAATAAGAATGGAAAGAGGGTTTTTAACCAAGTAAAGGGTTTTATAATGGTTAAAAAGGGTTTTTATGAGAAAATGAGGAAAAATAAAGGGGAAATGAGGATAGGTGAGATAATGAGTGAAATGGAGGGATTTGGAGGAAATTTGTGAAGAGGGAATAATGTAGAAGAGGATTGATAACAATTTTCTTTGGATATCAACAAGAATTTTTGTGGAACTTTAAATGAAGGTTATCAGTGGAATGGATTTCTTGAGGATAAAGATAACAAAGAGTCTTCAAGAAGTCATATTTTTCATGAAATTTGTTTCTTGAAGGCTAAAGACCTTTTTAGGCATCTTTGAATATGTCAAAATTATGGATGCATAACACCTTCGATTCTTTGTTGTTACTATCTTTTCCTTTCTGTCATTTAGCTACTTTTTCTTCTTCCATTGAAGTTAGATATGCTTCTGATAAGTTTCATTGCTATTTAGTTTTTGTGTTGTTGTTGTTTTAATTTCTTATGCATAGTGAAATAGAGGAAAAAATCCAAAGCTGTGGTCAAATCTCCCCCCCCCCCATCTCTTTCAATAGAGTTCAAAGTAGGGCAGACCTTCCCACAGGCAAAAATTGCTTTAAGTTCAAGTTCGTGGGAGAGTTTACACTTACCAAGTCCAAGCCTTTCTTTCACTGTTTTATCACGCATTTCTTTCTGTTTCCTGTGCATGAATCCACAGGTGTGCTTCACCTCTGATCACATCTCTTACACCTCCATTCCCCTCCTTTCCTTCTCACCTTAATGTTGAACTTACCTTCTTCTTTTTCAACGCACTTAAGCCCTTCAGCCTTATTCCTTTGTTTCCTCCATTCATGGTTGCCTACCCTTTTTATGAAAAACACATGAAAAACCATTCCAAACCACCAAAAATTGGACCTCTGCCTTTCTTCCTCGAGACTCTCAACACCGTATATCGTAGTCGCACTTCACGTCTCTTACCTTTTGCCTTGAAGACTTACCGCTCTCCTTCGCCGATTTCCTTCAATATATCAGTCACCGTCACCGAACCCTTTTTAACACAGAACGCTTAAAAAACCTTTGAAACTCAACCTCTGTCTTTGCTCCTTGGTTCTCCCGCCACCGTACATCGCAATCGCACCTCACACATTTCCACTTTTTCTTTCAATACTTACCACAAATCACATTGCATTTCCTTTTTTCGCTCGACCGCAATCACATCTTCGTACATCGCAATTTCACTTTGCAGAATTTTCCCTTCCCTTTCAACACCTACCATCATCTTTACCGATTGCGATATTGCGATATCGCATATTGCAATCGCAACGTTTTCCCTTTTCCTTAATACCTACCACTCTAACTCCACGATGTTGCGATTGCGATATGCATTTGCCACATCGCAAATCGCTAGTTGAACCTTTTTAGTTTTGCATTAACACTTATCGCTTTCTCCTACCGATTGTGATATTGTTATCGCACTTTGTCGCTCTTCCCCAACACACTCCACAAGAATTATTATTTTTATTTTAATACTTACCGCTCTTTCTGCCGATTGCGATATCGCATTTCAAACGTCGGTGCTTCTACCCCATCGCACTTCGCACTTTGCAGGGTTTACCTCATCAAATTTCGCACTTCGCTCCCACTCCTAAATAACACTTCCTCTATCTCTTTAATCTTACGATATTGCGGTTGCGATATCGCACATCGCAACGTTTTCCTCTATCGCATCTCTGTCATCACACTTTTCAATTTATTCCTCTCCAAAGCCTTTTTGCGCTATAATAAAGTTCTAATAAGGTTTTAAACCCCCTCTTTCTGCTTCTAAGACTTTTTCAATTATCTTCGCTCCAAAGTCATTTCTCATGTTATAATCAAGTTTTCTAAGGTTTTAACCCCCCTCATTTCGCTTCCAAACCTCGTTTCATGTGTTCAACCTCCCATTAGCCTCTTTTAGCCCTATTTCTTCCTCCAAACTGCAAATTAAATATTTTTAGTAATAATTAAGTCATGGATAACCTAGTTTCATGGATAGAAGCATGGTAGATAGATCATAGGACAAATAGAGTGCATTTAGCCATTTGGCCAAGTTAAGTGTGGTTTAGGATTAGTTTCCTTTTGGCTATTTGTTTCCTTCAAATTCAATTAGCTTCATTCTTGTCATTTATTTCCAGCAATTTAGTTCAGCTTCCTTCTTGTCTTTTATTTCTAGCAATTTACTTTACAGTTGTTCTCATCATTTAAGGAATAGCACCCTTTTGTAAAGAAGAAGAGGATGACATGAACATAATGCATCTCTTGTGTATATAGCACTTTCACCTCAATTTTTTTACGAACCCGAGGTTGATAAAGTAAATTAGGGCAGCCCCTCGGAGTTACAGCACTCTTGGTGCAATACCAAGGCTCACCAAAGGTCATGGAAGCAATTATTTCCAACATATTCCACAACAAAAGTGGAATATGTGGTAGCTATAGAAGAAACGAAGAAAATTGTGTGGGCTAGGAAAATTCTTCAATATTTGCAAGAGAAGAAAGTGCATTCTACTCCTATTCTTATTTATAATACTCTTGTAATAATGTTGGCCAAGAATCCAAAGTTTCATGATTAAGAAAAGCATATCAATACAAAGTATCATCTAATTTGACATCATTTTGAGGCCAATACTATTCACCTACGTAATTTTTCTACAAATGAGCAAATTGCATAGATCTTCACCAAAGTGATTGGAAGAGAAAAGTTTAAAAGATTCAAAATGATGCTTGGACTCACCAAAATCCCTTCAGATTAAAGGAGGGAATGTTGACACATAATCATTGGGATTAGGAAATTTGTGTAAATAATGTAACTAAGAAATAAAGAAGATGGAGAGACATTGGAACATGAATGCCAATAGTCTCCCTCTCCTTGTATATATTCATGATTTTCTCTTAATGTAAATTTCTAATTTTCATAGTTATGCAAGCTTGACCTTGCACAAGGGTAGACCGTGTTGTGAAACCAGCTCCAAAAAGAGAAGAAAAGAGATATCAACGCCTTAGAAATAAGCCACTTCGAGGGGGCAACCTCCAATACATTACATGAATGAACAATTCTTCGATGATTCAAATTACAAAACCTCCTTTCTATATATAGGAGTCCATGGGGCCACAATGTAATCCTAGTGGGGCCACAATGTAATCCTAGCCGACCTAACAATAATAATTTAAGGGCACAATAATAACAATATGGGGGTTACAAGGTTACAATAATAACAATAAGGGGGTTACACCAACAACAATAAGAGACTATACTAGTAATTTAGGGACCTAACAGACTAGGCCCATGTGGGCATTATCTCCCACCATTTCCAATATCTCAAAAGGGACCCTATTGCAAAAGCCTTGATTTTTACCAAGACCGTGTAGCCTCTCCTTGTTGCCTCTCCATGTTCAATAATAACCATACTTTGTCTCTTAAATTTAGTAACTTAATTTTCATGCTAGGAATGTTTGGCTTTGTACCTTTTCTATCAATTATACAGTGTCTTATACTTAAAAATGGATCTCGTATAAGTGTTGTTCAACAATTACACAAATTATCCTCCCTTAAATCATCCCCCATCAGATCCTCTCTCTTAACCCTTCTTATTTACCATATACAATATCCAATGGTGAAGGTGATAAATATCCAAAAAAAAAAATGGGTTTTTGCGAGAGAAGTTTGGACTGCTCTATTATAGGGGTGTTTAATATATACAAAATATCCCTCCCAACCTTCATATAACCCATCAAAATCACACAAAAGTCCTATCGACTACTTTTGTTTGCCCATATCTTTATGGATGGAATGTTGTAGACATATTCAAATCTTATGTCCATATTCTCCCACAATGTAATGAAAAATGCACTAAGAAATATCATTTTTGTTGGAAAATAGATCACTAATGTGGGGGGGGGGAGGTGAATTAGTAGTGTGGCAGTTATAAACTTGTTCTCTAGTTAATTAATCTTTAATTCATGCATAATAAAAAATGCACAACCATAAATTAGAGCATCAATAATAAACATGAAAGCACAAAATCAATCAACACATGGACACAAGTGTTTCTGGGGGGGGAAACATCCCAGGAAAAAAACCACCCTACTACCACTACATTTCTCAATTCTTATATTATATGATGAATAAATTATACATGGATAAACTCACTCCCATGAGTCTTGAATACTTGATTTCTTTCAAAGTATCTTAAATTGTTAGACTGGAAAATGTTTCTCTCACGGATCTCTGGACTAACATCTACTGAAAGCCACCACGATCAACAATCCTCACCCGATTACTCCTGAACTAAACATTTGACTCTATAGACTTCAATCTATTGGTCACCACCATGACCAATGAGCCTTGCGTAAATTACGTCAAACTATCCAACCACCATCGTATGGATAAATCTCTTCCATCTACTGAATCTGCCAAATCATTGTATACTCAAGGCCTCCATGTCTTCACTACCTCTATACCAACCCCATTTCATATATTTTCAGACTGGACTCTGAAAACTTGCTCAACACGAGCACTACAATGACATAGCATCAAAGCTCAAATAAATTTGAAACAAAAATTGCCATCAAAACTCCTCTCAAAATCTTCAACACAAGTAGAAAAACAATATCCTCAAACCACTACGTCAATCCAACATCAACACCACACATATTTCATACACATAAGGGTTGAAATATGCTTCAATTATTTTCTGCTACATCTGCAAACTACTTTAGAAATTCCGCTCTAGACAACACATGTAGCGTATAGGCTCTTCTCCAAGCTCTCACTCGCTCCACACACTAGTCTAATCAACCATACTAACAATGAGCTATCTCCAATATAAATATGAACTCAAGTGCTCAACTCATTATTACTCACAACTACTGAGATCAAAAATATTGTTCATATGCTTGATTTGTATCTAGATTCATCTCATTGACTCAATCAACCACTAACTCCAATGTCCATTTTAATATTTTTAACTTTGACCAACTTTTGGAGGTCCCACGAACTTTTCCAATCATAAACTTAAAAGTTCCAATTAAGGAAGTCACCACAAGCCAAAAATTAGCTCAAAAGCGTGAGGAATGTAGACAAAATCTCATCCAAACTCATAGTCGCTCCCTTATCACTGCTCTGCATGCAAATTTAGGCTCCTAGCGATATATTATCTCACATAGGCTACTCTCCGTGCAACTATGGCCCTAAAATAGTTCCCTCATTTGGGGAATTTTGAGGTCTAAATGGGCCTCCTAAGGAAATTATAAAATAATAGTCGAAATAATAAAATAATATTTGATTACATCATCAAATTTTTGAGGGAAAAAAGAAAAAAAAAAATTCGAACTCGTATTTTCAACTTATGTCCCTATGGGTTTACTCAAATTTTGAGCAAAAATGCTCGTTGGATCCAAAATTTGATTCCTCATCCAAGGAGTACCCATGTTGCATACTTTCGATGGACCCTGCTACACGAAAAATGAGAAATGCATGAAAAACGTGATTGCAATCACGTTTTTTCATGTATTTCTCATTTTTCGTGAAGCAGGGCCCATCGAAAGTATGCAACACGGGTACTCCTTGGATGGGGAATTAAATTTTGCATCCAACGAGTAATCTTGTTCAAAATTTGAGTAAAACCTTAGGGATATAAGCTGAAAATACAAGTTGAAAAAGTAGTTTTATTATTTTATTATTTTTTAATATTTTTACTTTTTTACTCCAAAAATGGTGAATCTTTCCCCATGGTTGACATCATCATCTTGAATCCTATTATTTCTTATAAATTTTATTTTGTTTGTACATTTTTCTTAGGAGGCCCATTTTAGACCTTGAAATTCCCCAATGTGACTCAACAAGCATGTAACTAGGTAGAGGATCCTTTGAAGAACCTCTTTTTTCTCTCAATTTAGACCCAATATTGAAAAAATACTACTTGAAAGCTAATTTGGGTAGTCCTTCACAAAACCCATGTCTCATAATTTTGAGATTCATCATCATTTTCCTAGAAAATCCAATGCAAAATTGTCACTTATATCCAAAAACCATACTAAAAAACTAGGCCTACAATTGAAGTAAAACATTTGTTCTTCAATCCAAAACCTCCACCATATGATGGAACATATTTTCCAGTGTCTGAGAACTACCCCAAGCCTCT
This sequence comes from Pinus albicaulis, assembly GCA_034641835.2. Taxonomy (NCBI): domain Eukaryota; kingdom Viridiplantae; phylum Streptophyta; class Pinopsida; order Pinales; family Pinaceae; genus Pinus; species Pinus albicaulis. Next base: position 20,353 of record JAXQQM020090224.1, on the reverse strand, counting down.
GCAATAGGTTTTAAACTAATGAAATAGGCTAAGAACAAGTCTATGACATGTTGGACCTATTCTGCCAAATTTAGGGTGAAGACCAACACCTCCAACTCCTCAAGCAACACCAAACATATCCAAAACCTATAACACATCCATGATTTGTAGCATCATATCCATCTCCTGTAGCAGCAACCTCAAGTCATCTAACTTCCTCTATCACTGATAGAGGCATCTCCAACACAAGTAGCATACAGATGAACACATGAAGCAACATATGCAATGTATCCAAGACATGTAGAGACAAATGCAACATCTGGAGCAACACACTATCCACCCACAACAACGCCATATCCAATAAACACACCATGAGAAGATCTCCAACCTCTTGTAGCAACAATATCTCCAACCAAACATCATGTATAGAATCGACTCCTCAGCAACCACTAGGTCTAGTGATAGGAAGTTGACATCAATGCCAACTAACAAGACCATCACCAATTACAAGAATTCATCACTCATGCATATGACCAGAAACATGAAGAGCTTGTTGACATAAATTCCAACCCTATTGTTGTAGCTCCTAGAGACAACCTTGATTTGCAAAATACCAGTGCCTAGGACATCTTAAAATCAGAGGTTATATTTAGACAATTTTAAGGGTGCCTCTGACAGAATATGGATAAGGAGAATAATGATTTTCGTGGTTCAGGAATGGTGAAGACTCTGGAATTTGATTCATGTGAATTAACATATACTACAAGAGGGATCAGGAGGCTATATGGCTCGATGGATTTTCAAATGGGACAAGTATGAAACAATGAGTAGAGGCTTTAAAAATATGCAGAGGTGTTGAGAAGGAACGAAGGAGGAAACCGCGAGAGACATGCTTAAAAGTATTAAGAATCAGTCTCCCGTGAACTCTGTTAGCACTGGTATTTACATCCCACCCATATCGCCTTATTTTAATTTGCTTTCACCTCATCTCTATCATTATCATTGACCTCGCTTTGTTTTTTAACCTATTTTTCCCAAGGGTGCGCAAGTCATCATTGTTCACAAGCACTAAACCCTAATTTCCTCTCCTACTAAGCTAAGGTTTGCTATGGAAACATAAAAATTTGAGTAGAGGAGGCATAAGGTAGGTCATATCAGTAACTATGAGGTCATTCCAAATTCATAAACACCATGCCTCCATCATTTTCCAAGAAGCCATTCCAAGGGATAAATCATTTGCCACACATAGAGTTGGTTTTCCTTCAAACTGTGTTTCTGACCAAAAAAAGATGAATTTAACAAATGTGAGAGATTTTTTTGTCCATCATAGGTCAAGGAAGAAAAAAAATCGTTCCTTTTTTACATAGGTGTCATGTTTTTGGAAAAATTTCAAACATTCAGGTGTCATATGAGAGTTTCTGCACTTCTGGCATGGCTTTGGGGAAATGAAGTTTTCTCCTAGATGGAGTGTCCAAATCACTTGCATTATAAGTTAAATGATAAATATACTAAAATATACTTCCAATGAGATATCCTAAGCTCAATTTTGAGTTGAGGAAGACCTCAAAACGTTTCCTACAACATCACTCTACATTTTTTCACCCTAATTCAACACTTTTTGACCAGTCTTAGGAGAATCAATTTTTGACAAAGAAAATAAACTCCAATAAGAAAAAAAAAGGTATATTTGGAAATTATACAGAGTAAAATTTCCAACGAGCTATCCTGAGCCCAATTGGGACACCGAGAAGGCCTCCAAATGTAGTTTTCAAAAAGGTGCTTTAGTGGCACTGTGCATTTTCCAAGGACGCAGCGCGTTTGACTAAAATTGTAGTGTGTTTTCAACGACACTGCGCATTTGCCATGGATGCTACGCGTTTGCCCAGTTGATCCAAAAATTCTCTGCCAAACCTTAAAATCTCACAAATTCACTTCCAAACCTTCAAAAACAATTCTTCATGCCTCTAGCAACCCAGTAAGTAAAAATTTGATTCACTCCATTTTATCAAATGTCATTTTGATGTGTGAAGTTTGCCTAAAGCAATTTGGTGTATCCTTCTATTTTAAAACCCTAGTTTTCATTAAAACCTAATTTACACTTTGATATCAATCCCTTAGCCTTCATATTCCTTTCCTCATATCACACAACACTTTCTCAAATCCCTACATTGATATCCCCTTTCCCTAAACTAGCATATCCTTCAAAACCCTAAGCCCTAGGTACACTATTTACCTAGGTTCCAAATTCCATACACTTGTGATAAATCCATTATCCCAAAACCCTATATATCCCTACTCCCTGTCACATTCCCTAATTCATAAATCCCTACCCTCATCTCCCTTAAATTACCCTATCCCATTCCTTAGTCCTAAAAAATCACATTCCACCTCATCACACCTCCCTAGGGTTTTGACACTAAGACACCTATGGAAGAATAAAGAAAGGAGAGGAAGCCAAATAGAGGAGGAAGATAAATAGTAGGAGGAAGATAGACATCAAATAATGGCATACAAAAGAGAATGGAAAACACTACTACAAGAGACAAGATTGCAAGGGCAAAGCTTAGACAAGCCAATGCAAAATTTGAACCCTTGACCAAGAAGGAGGAGAAAATGAGGCTAGATATACTTTCTGAGGTAAAACTCCATGCCTAAAACACATGATCAACCATATTCCCATCAATTTTGACAATTTTTGGTAAAATTTTGCAAAATTTTGAAATTCTTTGTTTTTGAGGATATTTTTAGCATAGTCAAAGTGTCAAACGCACAACACCCAGGACATTGCACTCTTTTTTGGGGAATCTAATGAGAAAATTTCCACCACCAGTAGAGTCAAAATGATGAGGACATGAACCCTATGCATTTTCTAATAATTTGGAGGCAAACTGGTTAGTGAAAAAGGAAAAAAACCATGTTTCTGCCTCATTTTTTACTTGGTCGTTGCGCGTTTACCAGTCTTGGGAGAAGTGATTTTTGACATGGAAAATGGGATTATTTTTTCAGATCAAGGTGTCTGAAATTATACTTGAAGGGCTTTCCAACAAGCCATCTTGGGAGATAATTTGGACATTGGGAAGGTCTTATGAACTAGCTCCAAAAAATAAGAGAAAAGAGAGATCAATGCCTTAGAAATAAGCAACTTCGAGGGCAACCTCCAATACATTACATAAATGAATAATTCTGGATTATACAAATTAAAACCTCTTTCTATATATAGGAGTCCATGGGGCCAATGTAATCCTAGCCAACCTAACAATAATAATTTAAGGGCACAATAATAACAATATGGGGGTTGCAGGGGTACAATAATAACAATAAGGGGGTTACACTAACAACAATAAGGGACTATACTAGTAATATAGGGACCTAACATGCCCCTCTCCTTCAAAAAAGTGTTGTCCTCAACGCTTGAGTAGCTCTGGGTGCTTCCGTATAAAATTCTCATCCTCCCATGTAGAATCTTCAGTGGGTAAGTTCTTCCACTTGATGAGATACTCTGAAATTGATCGATTCCGTAGCTGTCGAGTTCTTGTTTCCGTGACTGCTTCAAGTTCCAATATGATTTTTCCTTCCTCATCAAGTTCTGGCAATATTGTTTGAGCTGGAAGATTTTCACCTATAACCTTCTTTAAGCATGAAACATGGAAAACTGGATGTACTCGCGAAGAAGCAGGAAGCTCCAATTTGTATGCCATAGTACCAATCTTTTGCAATACCTTGTAAGGACCATAGTACTTTGGCGATAATTTATTATCCTTCTTAGCTTGCTTGAGGGACATTTGTTTGTATGGTTGTAGCCGTAAAAGTACCCAATCTCCTACATCAAAACTTCTCTCGCTGCGATGTTGATCTGCCTGTTGTTTCATTCGATTTTGTGCCAAATTCAGGTTATCCTTTAAGAGTTGGAGAACTTCTTGCTGATGCTCGACGTGATATTCCACTGCTTGAACCTTCGAATTTTCCCTTAAAGATGATGTGATGGATGGTGGATGATATCCATAAAGTGCCATAAATGGGGTCATTTTTGTTGTAGTATGGAAGGAAGTGTTATACCACCATTCAGCAAGAGGTAACCACTTGACTCATTGTGTTTGTTTATCAGATACAAAACAACGAAGATATCCTTCCAAACATTTATTTACTATCTCAGTTTGACCATCAGATTGAGGATGATAAGATGAGCTATGAGCTAATTTAGTACCCAAACAAGAAAATAACTCTGTCCAAATATTTCCCGTAAAAATGGGATCTCTGTCGCTCACAATAACCCTTGGGCTTCCATGTAGCTTTTGAATTCTGTCCACAAATGTAGTAGCAACTGTACTTCCTTTAAATGGATGAGATAATGCACAAAAGTGTGCATACTTGGTAAGTCTATCAACTACCACCATGATGACACTCTTTCCTTCGGACTTAGGTAAACCTGTGACAAAATCCATTGAAATCTCCTCCCAACGTTGACTTGGAATGGATAAAGGTTGTAGAAGTCCTGGGGTCTTAATTGTTTCCACTTTATTCTGCTGGCAAACCAAACATTCCGCCAAAAACTTTTGAATATCAGATTTAAGGCCATCCCAAAAAAATTCTTTCTTCACCCTGTGGTAAGTTTTTAAAAATCCTGAGTGTCCTCCTAAAGGAGAAGTGTGCAATTCCAAAAGAATATTTTGTTTTAGTTGGGAATTCTTACAAAGATATAAGCGATCTTTGTACCACAAGGAATCATTTTTCCAACTAAATGTATCAGATGTACTAGGATCTTGCTGCAACTTTTGAATGAGTGTCCAAACTTCTTCGTCCTTCTTCCATTCATCCCTTGCTTCGGCTATCCAATCTGGTTGGATAATAGAAATGGCACAAAGCAATGCTTCCACCTCTTCATCCTTTCTTGAGAGTGCATCTGCAACAACATTTAGCTTCCCTTTTTTGTAGATGATTTCAAAGTCATAACCCAACATCTTTGTGACCCACTTTTGCTGCTCTTCCGAAGATAGTCTTTGTTCCAAAAAGTGTTTAAGACTATCATGATCAATTTTTACCTTGAAGTGTCTTCCCATTAGGTAAGGTCTCCATTTCTTTAGTGCATGTAGTATTGTCAACATTTCCTTCTCATAAATATCCTTGTAATACTTTCCCGGCTTCCCCACGATACCTCGCACTTCAATTTCTAACTTCTTCCAAAAAAAAATTCAAGAAAATTTCTTGGAAATTAAAAGCTACCATCCCCAAAGATTGTAACCATTGTACTCCTAGTACAACATCAGCACCTCCCATAGGAATGGAAAGAATTGGACTATTCAATACATATTCCCCCATGGTTAGCTTGATATTATGGCATTTTCCAGAGAAATTTATAGTTTCTCCATTTGCAACCATCACTTGACATTCTGGTGCTGGGTATAGGAAACAATTCAATACCTTGGCTACCTTACAATGAATAAAATTATGGGTACTACCTGAATCAATCAACACTATTACCTTTTTCTTCTTGATATGTCCTTCTATCTTGAGAGTTTGAGTGGTAATTCCTGCCAATGCATTACACGATATGGTCGGACTCATTTCTTCCTCTTCTTGGGTTGGTTCCTGGGGTATATCCTCTTCTTGTTCATTTTCTTCTTCCTCTTCACAATCTATGTAAAATAATTTCTTCTCAGCACACTTATGACCTTTAGTGTATTTTCTATCACAACTATAGAAAATCCCTTTTGCTCATTTTTCTTCCAATTGTTGTGGTGTCAACATTGTAGGTTGTGGAAATCTAGGAGTAGCAACACTTCCCTCTTTATAGAAGTGAGTGGTAGGCTTCCTTGTCACCATAATTTTACATTCAATTTTTCTTGCCAACCTGAATGCCTTCTCCAATGAATCAGGTTCCAAAACACGAACTTCATTTTGGATGTTATCCTTTAAAGTACCTATGAAGAGATCAATCCTGTGTTCCTCTGGAATATCAGTTACCCTTATATTCAATTTTTGGAAGTCCTCAATGTGCTCCCCCACTAAACCCTTTTGTTTGAGATTTATCAATTAGCTAAAGAAGGTGTTTCTCTTTGTATCCTCATAATGTGCTATCATTTCCTCCGTAAAAATTGACCAAGTGACAATTTTTTTATGGGAGCAAAGCCATCGATACAATACAAATGTATTTTGTTCTAAATGTAAAGTTGCAATGTGTACCTTTTGTGTGTTTTGCACATTATGGAGATCAAAATATTGCTCCATATATAGTATCCATGTTACAGGATCCTTTCCATCAAACTTCCTCATATCCATTTTTGGAATATGGTGGTTCTTCCCGCCAACATTAGAGTTTATGAAATCACGATTAACATTGATTTTGCTCTCATCATGAGGTTCTTCTACTATCTTTTCACCATTAGGAAACATTTCTTGTATCAACTTTGTCAAACCTTCGATGTCTGTTTTTAGATCATTCTTCATGTTTTCCATCTTAGCTTCCATGCCATCCATCTTAGCTTCCACACTTTTCTTCAACACTTCCATTTCATTTTTTGTTGCTCTTTGCGAGAGTGAAATTTGTTGCACTTGCTCTTGTAATTTTGATAGATCATGTTGCAATTCTTCATCTTCATGAGTCATAGTAGAGCCTTCTGAAGGCTTAATGGGTGTTGAATTATTTTTACGGGGCATATTTTAGAACCCAATAATGATATCTATTCTACAATATGCCCTTGGAATCAATTCTATAATTTTCCTAAAACTAGCATGCAGCCAATGGGAATATTAAATTTTGATTCTTGCACTTAGTGGGTGAATAAATGGGGGAAAGAGACCCATACTTATCTTGTATTAGCATAAAATCCCTCTTGGTGTGAAAAGGGGACATCTTAGTAGCTATATTTTTCACTTTCCATGTATGAATAGGAAGAGAATCATGTTGATTCAGTCAAGTTTACTAAGTCAACAACGCAGTATGGAGGAGTAGCCTTGATGGAGCTACAACAAAATTTTGGAGGGAAAGTGATCATATGGTGTTGGAAACCCTAATGGGTGGGACACAAGGTGAGGAGGCTCACAAACCTTATAAGGAGGAAGATACCAGACATTTAGGGTTAGTTTATGAATTATTGATTTTGGTTTGGTTAGACTATTGAGCATTCTCTTGTTGTTTAACAGAGTTGCAGTGTTGTTTAGCACAAGGCATTCTTGTTGAGGGATTCCTTCTCCTACCTTGAGTGATCTCTTGGAGAAGAATTGTACTTCAATTTTCCACATTCAGGCTTAGGGCCAAGCATCCTCCTTCAACTATAGTGTTATTCTTGTAGCAGGAAACACTCTGTTGCAGGGTGTTGCAGTGGGAAGATCACAACACCCCCCTTTCTGAGCTTATCTTTTAGAGGAGGGAGCCTCCCTTTCTTTGCAAGATCTATACAGGAGGTTTCTAAGAATATTGGACATCTTGGCATGTGGCCAAAGTAGTCTCCATCACTTACAACAAAGTTCTCTAAAGGAATTGCATCATTTTTCCCAGAGTTGTAGTAGCAGGGTTTGAACCCTTGCTTATGAGCTTTTTCCTTGGAGGAAGGGCCAACCCTTCTCCCAGAAAGCTCTGTATTTCATTCCTCTTCTGTTATTTGTAAATTTCAACTATATTTATACAGAGATACAATATAACTTCATTTTTCAGATCTAGATCTCTGGCAGAGAGACACTTTTATAGATCAGACTCTCAAACCCTAGTCAAGTTATTCTTATTTTGTATAAAAAGGAAGGAATCTCCATTTTCTCAGCCATTGGATGATTGTAGACTCCAGATCTATTATTTCTCATTATTTTCTACATAAACCCTCATTAAAATAATTTTGTTGCATGCTTTAGTCATTTCTATTAAGCAAAGTCATGGGGTTTGGGCTTATTTGAGTCATATTGGCTTGGGGAGATCTGTTTATGTTGGATAGAGGGATTTTTTTCAGCTCTAATTTTGGATGTGAGTTGCATGAAGTATATTCTAAGGGATCCCAATCCCATTTCTCACAGATATAGTGTTATTTTCTGAAGACAACTGTTTTATGCCCTATATTGCTACATTTCCCCACTTTGGAATGAGTGTATAGGTCATATTCTTGCTGCTAATTATTCATCTGCTGGTTAGAATTTCTCTTACATCTTATGAGCTGATTTACATTGCTATGTTCATGATTGTCTGAAGCTCCAACTTTAGAATATCTTCAGATATTCTTATTGTTGTAGAAATTCCCTATTTTGGTAGGCCACAACTAAGATGATTCTTCAAACAAGATTTATGCAATTCAGAAAAAAATACACACCTTTTTCTTGCTTTTGAGGAGCTAGATATTGAAATTGAATTATCTCTCTGATTGCGAGTCTTTAATATCTTAAATTTGGCCTTGTAGTAGCACTCTAAATCTTCTTTCTAATGCCATAGGTCTGACCTGATTTGGATTCTTCAAGGGAAAGTTATGCCCAATCTCCCACAATGACCTAATTATGGACCCGCACAATAGAGCGAACTTGTACAACGTGCACATGTCATTGATTCTCCTTCTGATTTGAAATTCATACATAGGAAAACCAAGGCCACTAAAGCCCGTGTGATTTCAACCACCTTTTATAGAATTCTAATCCGATGCTTAGAGAGAGAGAGAGTTATCACGATTTTACCATGGTCACCTCTTTGAGATGAAATTCAGGAGCCTCAAAAAACTCTAACTTCCACAAATCATATCTCCGAAAATTTTGCGAACCAAGATCTGAAATTTGTACAAGAATTTCCATAGCTATCAAATACTCCGTAAAAAATGAAAAAAATCATCTTCTCCACCTTCATAGAAAAAATTTATAGTGCAAATGCTACGATCACGATGAACTGCTTTAGGTGAAATTTGGAAGCCTAAAAGACACTAAACTCCATAGATCATATCTCCAAAAATTATTTCGAAAAGTTTTCCGAAAGGTTCCTCAAGATTTTAGCTTTGCTCTCGTAAAAATTTTAGCTTCGAACCTTTGTAGAAAAAAGTTATAGTGAAAATTTCACAATGACCCGTTTAGGGCAAAGAAACCCTAGAATCCAAACCTCTGATACCAAATGTTGTGTAACCAACTCCAAAAATAGAAGAAAAAAGATATCAACGCCTTAGAAATAAGCCACTTCGAGGGGTCAACCTCCAATAATTTACATAAATGAACAATTCTTGGATGATACAATTTACAAAACCTCCTTTCTATATATAGGAGTCCATGGGGCCATAATGTAATCCTAGTGGGCCACAATGTAATCCTAGCCGACCTAACAATAATAATTTAAGGGCACAATAATAACAAAATGGGGGTTACAAGGGTACAATAATAACAATAAGGAACTATACTAGTAATATAGCCATTTGACCAGGAAAGGCTCGTTAGATTGTCTTTTAAAACTTTCGAGTTTCAACTCGCTTTGATTTTTATCTTGGGAAATGTTGATTTTACCTATGTAAATGATGAAACTAAATGTAATTATCATGTTTTTTTTCTATTTACTCGGGTAAATACATTAGGTAAATCAAGCAAATGAGGTGTAATGAATTAGTTCACTTGAGATAGGAATGAGTCACTTGAACCATCCTATACTTTAGCTATCAGTTCAAATTTTTTTGTAATATATTCCTCACCTCATGGATTCGACCCCTAAGGATGAGTGAATTTTGTTTTCATGTCTATTTAGTCCCTTTCTTCACAATAGACAAGGGATGGAATCAGTTTGATGTTTGCTAGTTGATCAAGGAAACTTTGTACTCGGTTTGGCCAAGCTAATAAAGAGGAGTTGCAACTACTTTTATGGGATACTTGTGGTATTGAATGTCTATCATAGTTTCTTCTTTAGTATCATATGTTTGAAATTATTGTGTTCATGTTCAATTTCATTTCTATGTTATGATATTTTACAAGTTAGATAATCAGAATACATGTTTGCACATGCTCTGTTTTGGGTAACTGATCATATTTTGTTCATATTATTCTGTCTGAGAAAAATACACATCCTATGGTTTTCTTAGCCTTCTCACAACTTCAACACCATTCCATAACAATTCTCTTCAAGTGATAATCACTATACCTACCTTGCCCCATTGATCCCTGCAACCCTAACTCATTTTCCCTGACCTAGCTTTCATTGACCTAATTTCTTCATCCACTGATTTCCCCAACCAAATCAATTCAAAACAATCCCCTGCACTCTATACCTAGCCTAAAAAACCCTAATTTCTCCAGCCCTCTTGGCTATGAGCCTTTTGGAGAGAGCCATTTCCGGCTTGATATGGCTAGCTATCAATTCAAAAGCTTGGTCTGTGGTTACCTCGTTGGGATCTCTTCTTCACCTCAGAGATCCGGTGGGTGATAACAACCAGATGAAGCGGATGTAGGTGGAATGTGACCAACAAGAGAGATTCGTGGAGCATGAATTAAGGGGGCACAAAAATTTTAACAAATGAGTGTTATTCATACATGAATTCATGAATAAAAATTCATACCACCGACATCTACATTACATGAATCATCAAAGCAGCAGAAAATGGAAAGATGATTATACATAAACATGAGATTACTAATAAACAAGAGAGCACAGATATATACTACTCATCGCTCCATGTGGAATCGAAATAAACAGTGCTATATATCATATTATGCTCAAAACAACTCTCCCAAATATGTATGTCAGAGCACAAAGAGCACAGTCATACAAAACTACAACAAAAATTCTCCAAAATTGTGAACCCTTCTTTCATCTCTAAAATCTCTACATATAGAGTGCTCCTAAGGGTTTACAATCGAATAAACTTCCATGAATGACCCACACATGTGAAAATCAAAATATCCTAACAAAAATCGATTTCACCTCGATTCTGCTTTTTGATTTTTTGATTATGGGAGTGATTGTTCCATAATAAAATAGTGAAAGAAACAAAATGGTTGGCCACGTGAGGCCAAATCCTATAATCTTCAAAATAGGCGACGAGGAGTGGTCATGAATAGTGGGAAATTTTGCTTCATCACATGATTCCACCTACTCATTAAAGCTCTCCACTCCTTGTCTCAGGATTTACCAACTGCTACGAAATAGTCACCATGCTACATGTGCCTTTCCTTTTTAAAGGGGACCTCTGACAAAAATGAACAATACACCATAACTACGTTGGTTCCACCCAAAAACCCATGCTGCGTAGGATTTGCAAAACCAGAGACTGGGCTTCGGAAGGGGACCTGTGGCATTAACACACAACGGGACGGTTTAACACTGAAAAGACAGCGAGACAAAGGTCGTGGGAGGACTTTGATGACTTGGCAGGGAGGTGGGGCCCAAATTCCTATTGCAAATCCCAATCGGGAGCGTCGGGGATCAGGACGGGAAGTAAGAACGAAAAAATGCGAAGTGCGATGTGCGATGGGCAGAGGGTGACGTGGCAGGAGGTGGGGCCGCCCGCAAATCGCAGTTGGAAGGTTTTTGTTATGAGAAGCGGAGGTAAGTGTTAAGAGTTGCGAAGTGCGATGTGCGATGGGCGGAAAGGTGATGTGGCATAGCGAAGGTGGGGCCCACTTATATCGCAAATCGCAGATCGAAAGTTTTGTTATGAGAAACGAGAGGTAAGTGTTAAAACTTGCAAAAAGCATGCTTGTGCAAAGTGCAATGAGGGAGGGTGACATGAAGGGATGAGGGGACCACAAACAAATCATATAAAGTGAAATTTTAGTTATGAGAAGCGGAGTGTAAATGATATGATTTGCGAAGTGCGAAGTGTGATGAGCGGAGAGGTTGGTGATACAAAAAGGTTAGTGGGTACCAATAAAGGTTTAGAGCGAAAAGAAATGAATTGTGAATGATAAAGGTTCATGCGGAAAGGTGAAAAGGCCTAAGGTTTTATCGCATCGGGGGTTTGGTGAAGGAGTGCAATGGAACCTTTCACGCCTCATCCCCCTGTGATTTGCTTATAGGGGCCACTTCTCTGCCTTGTGTGCAGTCACAGGCCAACATTGGCTCCATCTAGGGACAACGTGTTGTTTTAAGTGCGTTGAGAACCTGCAGACCTGGATGCCTATGCTTTATTGGGCACATGGAGTCGCAAATGCATACCGTGAATTTGAATTGAAACTTTAACCGAGCTGTGCACTGCAAACTATCAAAACGGAAATCACCACCACACCTTGAAAATCTTGAACCATGCTGAAACTGAAATCTGAAACACTCTTGAACTTGAAAACTGCAAAGCAATCTGAAACTAAAACTGGAAAGATACTCATAGTATTGAGCTTATTTTCACACCTACCTACCCTAATCTGTTGGAATTACTGCTATTCTAAATGATACAATAATGCCAGTGTAACTAGGCAAGCAACTGCTCTAATAACTTTGTTCTTTCACTGTTTTTCACCAAACTCAGGAACAAACCTGTTAATGGTATTTGATAGGAATTCTCAGCCTGATCTTCCTTGCAAGGAGCTTGGTAAACCTGAACAACAACAAAAAATTTGGAAAGGTATGGTGGCTTTGTGATGAATAATTTCTCAAAATAGATAGCCACTGGATCAAGATACACTTGACCTATTTCTGAATCTGCTGACCCAATCGATCCAACCTCATAGCTCGATACTGCACATGTGTTCTCCATGTCTTCAAACAACTCGGAACATATTTGCATTTTATCTAATGGATTTTGTGTCGATACTCCTACTGAACCAAACAATAAAGCAGACTGTCTGATCATATCCATATCATAGCAGCTTCTGAAATTATTACGTGTACATGAAAACTGACTTTGAAAACTCCAACCGTCCAACATATCAGCTATTGGGTCATGAAGTGCTTTAGATGACTGTAGCGTTGGTTCCACTGACATCTCATGATTTCTCCTGTGATTATCAACCAAAATGTGACCAAGATTCACTTTCAAGATCTGAGATGAATTAAAGCATAAAGGTAGAGAATTAAACTGGATCAATTCTTCCTCTGTTTTAAACTTTGCCTCTCTGTTCAGCAAGTTCACTTCCACATCAACTGCAATATTTTGTGTTTCTTCAAGGGTTGCAATGTCCCTTTCTCTTACTTGGAATGCCATCTCTGGATTAAAAGCACCTGGGTAGTGCAAGAGAACTACTCCTGGGGGTGGCCTTATATCAGCAGGAATTGAATGATACACCTTATTGAACCTGGCTGAAAAATACTGTATTGTCTCCCCAGGCTCTCTTTTTAAATGTCCATACTCTTCTATGATAAGAAACACATTTCCCATGATTACCCATCGACTTAGGAAAACTTGCATGAATTGATGAAAATTGCTCATGCTAGCAGTTGGAAGATTCTCAAACCAATTTTTAACTTTACCTTGCCAAAACATCCTGATACACACATCGTCTTCTTCCTTTATTGATGACTACAATACACTGACTAAAGGATCATGGTAAACATGCAACATAAGATCTTCTAGAAGATTCGTAACAGGAAAACAAACCTCATTCCAAACTGATGCTTTGCTTGTGTGTTGAAAGTGATTCTCTTCAAACAGCAAGGGAACCAATTGTTTTTCCTCACTATCCATGGTAGTCAAGTGATCTGAGTGTTCTTTATCTTTCTCTTTGTCACACAGAAGCTTGCAAGGGAGCTGCAAACTCTCGTTAATTTCGGGTGAAGGAACATGATTTGTAACAATCTGTTGTACTATTGAAAGAGAATTTGAGATATGATCCTCATTATGCAAATCCGACTGGTCTTTAATCTCTGAAGGAAACGCTACTTACTGAGGATGTTCTTGTGGATCTAGACAATTAAGCTTTGCTGCCTCTGTTTCCGGATCACCAGACTATTGTTGATTTTTAGTGTTGTCCTCTGGGAAACACTCAAGCTCTTCCTCGTTAGGATGAACATTAATCGCAAGTGCATTTAAAAATCTTTACTTTTAGTTGTGTATAACAAAACAACCTAACATCAAATATTACTACCAATTTCTTTTTATCTCATTTAGTTGGACTGTAGATAAATGCTACAAAATATAGATCTATGTAGTAAAATACATTAAGTAGTAAATAAAAACAAGAGTTGCTCCATGCATCCAATAGACAAGAAAATAATATGTTTAAATAATTTTGTATTTATGGCACCTGGGAGGAGAACATAGAAGGATGTTACCAGTCCTCCTCGATGGGATGGGTTCTTGTAAGTCCTCAACACTTCAGATCTAAAATCCCTCTCTCTTGATGGTGTAGAAAACCCAGACAAAAAATGGAACTCAAAGGGAGCTCACAAGAAAAATGGTAGCAAAATATGACAACGATGGAGGATCAAAGTCAGACCAAAAGTATAGATCCAGAGTGATCTTTAGGCAACAAAAGGTAGTGAATGAATGGAAAAACCCTTCTATTTATAACAAAATATTGAGTTAGTCTAGATATTGGTGCATAGTTAAAATATTATTAACCAAATCTAGATCCAAATTTTACGGAATATTTTATTATTTTTGTTGGAGGGAAAAATAATTTGAATTTGGTAAAATCCCTTTATTTGTAAATAATAAATAAATAAATGATTTATTTATTATTTTAAGAATATGGTTGAGTAATAATTAAATAAATAGTGATTTATTCAATTATTTATAAATTATTTAGTCAAATTTAACAAGGAATATTATTTAAATAAGGTTTAAATAATTATTCCTAGAAAATAATAAGATAAATAATGATCTATCTAATTAATTTTCCTATTTTGGGTTAAATATGACCAGGAATATTAATTAAACTGATATTTAACTAATTATTCCTTGAGGAAAATCAAACAAATATGGATTTATTCAATATTTCCTCATGGGGTTTCTTGTTTAGACCATAAACAACTTAATAAATTAAGGATTACTAAGTTATTTTTCATAGTGAAAGAAATTTTACTTAGGGTAAAATTGGTCTTACATGGTGTACTTTGGTCCATCTAATAGTAACAGGTTAGATGACCAAAAATTGGTGTAACATATTGTCCCCCAGCATGCGAGCATTAGGAGCTAATCGTATGACCGAAGCACTTTGTAAGAACTCAATCACTAGACACCGAAGGGGGAGTCAGAGAGAGAGAAACATAAGGTAGACCAAAGTGCTAGAGGACAAGACCCTGAGGAGGTGAGACTTACAGGTGTGACAAGTCTCTTTTATGAGTGAGTTCCTGTGCTACAAGAGGCGAGGGAGGCATACCTATGCCCGTCGAGACAAAGTACAAAGAATAATGCGTCCAGTAAACAAGGGACTGAACTATATAGTACATGTCACATGGACATGAGCCAAATAAAACATGATAATGGATCCCACATACATACCGTGCTCGGGTAACAAAATCCAGACTTATTCAATATCTGAGTACATGAGACATAAGTACAATCAAAGAGGCCCTGTAAATAGGAAATGGCTCTGAAAATCTAAATAATACATGAAAAATAAAAGGTGTTGCATGCGGTTGAGGCCGAAACCATCAAATTTTTGGAGCTGCATCGAAGGTTGTAAGGAAGAGGTCATCCAGGCATGTGGGGGGATACCTGAAGGGCCACCCCCTCATGAGGTCTGAAACATCTCACACACACCTGGGAATCACCGGTACAATATGTTGCATCACTGAACCATCAGGTATACAGATCTCGATCATGTCGTAAGTAGCAGGAGCTGAGAAACAATCAAGTCAAAGGGAAATAAAGTGTCCCTTTTCCTGATCTGAGGCACTGAACAAGAGGAAGTCGGGAACCAAGGTACACTACCCTATAGACCTGCCTTCCGGATTGAATGAGTTGATGTCGACAAGGGAGGTCCACCATGAGGAAATAGTAATCTCAATCAAGGAATGAGAGAAACAAGAGAGCGAATCGATAGATCGACACCAGCCGATGATGATGAAATGGGGGTACACAAAGAAAGGTAAGTGATGACTTCCCCTTGTTAGAGTATGAAGACATGGATGACCTAGTAAAGAAACGACACAACATCAAAGGGGACAAGGGACAATAAGATCAAAGGCTACAATGTGCGACATGAGAGAGGAAACAAGCAATGAAGGATGGAGGACTATAGCGGGACAAAGAGACTCGGGATGGACTCCATGAATGAAATGATGACTCAACTCGGATGCTCTGAATAGGGGTGACTCGATGATGCTGCCACACAGAAAAGGTCTGTTGGGGACCATAAATACATGAGTACAAGATGGTTACTCATGACGCAAATCGACATGATCATGGAAAAGTATGGAGGGAAAGTGGTGCCCCAAGTACAAGTTTTGTAGGTGAATAAATTCGATTTTGAGAAGTAGTGGAGTGACCCTTCTTGGACGAAATGTGTCCCGGTGAAGTATCAAATCACAAAAACTAATAGTTACTCGTTTGAGCGCTCGGTGAGAGCTTTCCAACGATACAGATGGTTTGTTAAACTGAGCTACAGTTTGGCTGCAATAGTCAAAATAAAAATCAAGGGTTTCTCTTTTAATAAGGCATTTTCCCTCAAAATTAACTCATTTTCATGTGGACCTGTGGTAAATGTAGAGAGGAGAGAAGGCTCTAAATATTGTGGCAAGTGTAGCAGACAAGCCGACTGTTGGAATCGAGATCCGCCAGTTTCAGGGAAGAGGCCTAATCCTACTCTTTCATTTCAGTGGATTGAAATTTGCTTTAGGTGTCTAGAGTCGGAGAAACAGCATCGTTTCTTCATACTAAGTGGATTCACACTTTTTGGGTCAATATCTAGACTCGGGTAGCAGCCTTGGGCGTAAACTCGCGACCCGTCCTAAGATTTTTCCCGGTGCGCGAATTCGACGTAGAGGGGATTTTATGCTATTTTTTGGCTGAGAGCTGGGATTTTATGTTTGAATGCAGTCTTTCCTTTCTGTACACTAAAAAATATGATGGTTTTGTGAAAATATGGCAGAATTGCGGATCAACTGGAGAGAGAGAGACCTGAACACATTACGGTCGGAGATCCAAGAGGATCATGGTGTCTGCAGTGCATTGGCCAGGTTTTGGGTTCTGAAGTTTGTGGAGAACCCTTTGATGAGAGCTGGGGAGCCCTTGTTGGCCTGGATTGTCAATTATTGGGATCTAAACCATGAGGTATTTATAGTGCAAGGGCACCAGATCGATTTTATGGTCCAGAATATATATTTTCTGACTGGTCTCCCACCACTTGGGATGGTGGGGAATACTCAACCAGTGTTACTGCAAGGGAAAAACATCATGGAGTTTGTAGAGTGCCATTTTTTTACTATGTCTCCATTTCAAGGGGGACATGGATACCAATCGGGGATCTAGAGAGGTTAGAGACCCGTGTTGTGGCCGCAGTGGTGCTGCGGATCCTGGGCAACCAGGTACTCCACCACATCACTAGGGGTCAGATGATGCTTTTTGAGAGTGTGTTGAGTGGGACCTACTATGGGTGGGCCCAAATGACGTATCATCATTGAAATGAAAGTTATCACTATGCAAGCGGCAAGTGAACCATGATTATGCATATGGTACAGTGTTGTGCTCGCTCTTCTTTGAGAAGATCCCGACACTTTGTCCTCATATACAGCTCCAGGATGGGGGCCTGAGGGAGCCCAGGATGCGCCAATGGGGGCAACTATTGTGTAGAGGAGGAGGTGGGGTGCTCAGACGGGTGTTTCGACCCGAGTTTTTTACTCATTGGGATCATATGCCATTATACATAGATGACTATCCCTATAGTGGGATGATTTATCGTGGGGACCCGGACTTTCCTCTGCCGCCTGGTCGAGTATGGGGACCCGATGGTAAGTGACAAGTTGCTAATATTTTATTTGCATTGTAAAGTTTTAGAATATTTTATATGGTTTTGATTCTTTCACTTTTGGTATGTAGATACAGCACCGGTAAAATCGGTCGGGTATATGGGATGGCCTGCGGTATCAAGAGCTGCAGGACCTAGTTGATCGAGAGCGCCACAAAATGAGGATTCAGCGGCTCTCTTGGAGGACATCTGTCTTACATGTGAGATGCTTCTGACCGGTGTTTCAGTGCGCGGCTGGCAAGACTTGGATGACCAGTACATAGAGCCATGTATTGGTCTACCCTCGGAGTGGCGAGGGGTCATGCGACGCATAGATATGGCTGGATAGGGGATGCATGATCTACGAGCTGCAGGAGCGTAGCCATTGGCTCGGAATCCTTCAGATAGTGATTAGTGTGTAGGGGCAGGTGGTGTCCCTAGTTTTGAGTTTTTGTAACATGTTATGGGCATTTCATATGAATCAAATTTAATGGACTCTAAAACATATTATACATCACATATTATGGATATGCATCGTTTTGATGGTTTTTACATTATTTCCTTGTGTTAAATGCATGTGCTAAATGCCAATCTAGAATATTGTTTGCAATTCTATCTACATAATGATTTTGTGCTTTAGGTACATGACTAAATGTAATGATTTCAAATTCATGCATCAAAAGCTTCACTCGTAAATATCTTCTAAAAAGGATAGGATTATGCACACGATATACACCATTCAATTTCATGACAAGAAGTAGGGAATCTAAATGAACATGAAGGTGGAGGATGCGATGGGAAAGGGCATCGGATAATAAACCTCGCACTACATCATATTCGGCCTGATTATTGGTGGCAATACCAATGCATACACCGTTCAAGAGAACAAGCGAATGAAAGGGGGTGAAAATGGCCCAACATGCCAAGGCTAGATTCTAGGAGTAGCGACTTGCACCATCAACATAATTGATATAAGGTGTGGACGGAGGGTCCATATTAACGGTGCCACAAGACAACAAATGAGAGGATGATGAACAATGTTGGCAACCTGAGCACACAGTAGAAATCTAACAAACACTATGAGAGGGATTGATCTGGGTAAATGTTTACCGCCCGCACACTGTCGGGAAGATGGTGTGTGGGAGCTACCTTGTGGGCAGTTTGTGCTCAGGCCGCGAAATCCACCATAGAAATGAATGGTGCCATTCCTCTTATGGGTGGGAAATATGATGTCAGGGGTGGACAAGGCTTCCATGATGTCATCGTCACAATAGAAGATGGAGTGACTGGAGGAAGGGAGACCACATGACGCGGCGAAGCGACCTGAATCATCATCATGAGAAGAAAGGTTCACATGTGCATTGTCACGGGGGCTAACAGAAGAACAAGAAGATAAGGGATCCACTGATGTTGAGCCTGTGGTGATAGTCAAGGGGGTCAAATGAAACATGGGTGTCTCGTAGGGAGCTTCACCGTGACCTTATGAATGATGATAGGTAGAGGATGGTACAGTAGGCTCCGCTCATCTCAAATAATGAGGGGGAATTTCCTCAATGGGAGAGGGTAAATCCCTCAAGCTGGCCCGAAGCACACTATGCAAGGACACGAGAGGCGTATCTATTTTGTCTAATTCAGATTAACTACTCTAAACATGCGCTATGAATGCGTGAGGCAGGACAATGTGGTGGGTAATGCCATGGAAATCACACAAAGCACAAGGATTATTTATGTGCAAAGTATTGAGTTTCGGTCCTGAATCTGGTAGAGTAACATGGACCTCTGGGATATCAGACTTAGGAAACGATTCATTGACCATGGGCTTGAGATGAGGCAATTCAAGACAATTATGGGTGGCATGACCAACAACATCACACAAAGCACATGAAGGTGTACGCTTTGGAGGCTGAGGAGGAGTTTAAGTTAGTCGAGGCAACCTTATCTTTTGGTGTCTTCGAGCTTTTCCTCTTTTTATCGAAGATGTCACAATAGAGGAGGTTCCCGGAGGTGGTCGAGGCACCCGCAGCGCAGGGAGGGGTCAGACCTATCGAATCAGTGTCAAAGAAAGACAAGTTTAGGGCCGGACCAAGCGAGGTAGCATTTGGGGATCAATGGGCTCGATCACATCCCCTGGTGGCCAAGTTAGGCGGGATAAGTTACCTTTAGTTCAGGCATCAAAACACTCCGTGAGGGGGAGGTAGGAATGGTATCCTGACCGTATGGCGTAATGGCTAGGAGGGACAACTCTAGATGGTTGAGGCTAGGAGGAACTATGCTAAGATGGTAGAGAGGCTCATGATACCAAACAGATGAAGGGCCTAGAGGAGGGGTTAGGAGCAAGCGCAAAGTATGTGGCTACCGACTAGTCACGAGGCCACCTGGGCAGCCTGAGATGATTGCATCATGCAAACATTCAATGAGCTGGGGTCAGAGACAGGAGGAGGAGGAAGACCAGGGAAGGTTCCAAGCAGGGAGGAATCTTTGTAAATGCCGGGGGAGACACTGGTTAAGGAATCGACGGTTTGCTTGTTGGCTACAGAAGATATGGTCGTCTCAGGTGAGGTCTGGGATTTTGGCTCATGATATGTCAACCGGTCAATGGTGACTATCTTTCCATTAT